>JANTCA010037828.1:0-20206 GCA_024741275.1 Chironex yamaguchii
TGGTTTTCTTGTTTTAATGTAGACAGACTCCAATACACTTAGATGAAAGGACGATCTAGCTGTGCCAATTATCCGAATATTTTCTAGTAAATATTGGCCTATGGCAGAATCGCATGTTTTGGCAGTCATTTTCGCTTTGCTGGCTGTTCTCTACGAGAAATTAATGCTTGGCGTACAATGGCTGGAACATTGTTGTTTGATCCTGTCACCCAATCTTTGAGAAGTGCGACCTACATACCGAGCTTCATATCGGCACAAAAATTCATATACTACTAACCTTTTTTGTGTGATAGGTACACAATCCTCGTGAATGGATGGCAAGATCTTTCTAGTCATGAAAACAATTCTTGGATTGACAGCAGAGAAACATTTAACTATAGCTTTTTTAATCTGTGTTTCTATGCGAATAAAAACTGAAATTAGAACGAAAAACTTATCTTTCTGTTTTACTGTTACGTCGTTGGTTTAGATATTCTCTTTAGCAGATAAAAATCATTCAACTTTGCCCTGTTTTCCTTTATTCAACCGTGTAAGGTTAACAATGTTGATGATTTCAATTTATTTTCACTACCGCAACGGATGAGTCAAAAAAAGATCAATTGGTTATACACAATGAAGAGGCAGGATTGGATCAACACACGCACAGGAAAGAAATAGTGTCCATAACTTGAGCATGATGCAGAAACATCGGAGGTAAAATTAGAAACTGACCCGCACAAGTTGCTGCTTGGTTACTAGCATTGTTGTGGTTTAAATTATATAAAAGCGTACCTTTTCCACTGTTCACTGACGTAATTTCACCAAAAGCAGGATTTTCAAGTATATGCGTTGTTCTGAGAGTACAGGGAGTTGTGACAAAACAATGTTATCTTTACACCAGTGATAAAACAATATTATCTTAGCCAGATACGTAAAAATTTTGATACGCAAAATCAATCAAAAAATTAGGTTTGGGCTCTCCTGGTGAGACCTGGAAAGCCCAAACCTAATTTCTTATTCATAAAAGTATCCATCATACTCGAGATCGTAGAAATGACCTAACGATTCTTAAAATAACGGACGGATAATGTGGAGTTACAAAACCATTAATACGACCATCACACACAATTCCGAATTATTTTGACGGGATATCAAAAGACTCCGCGAGAAAACCTGCAGTGCTGGCCACTACGTTCCGACAACCACAAATTGGTTTCTTTGGATACCATTCTGTGTAAACAGCGACATGACCGGCAACAATAAATTGTTTACAGTTGGAGGAAGACAACCAGAAATTGCTATCCAAAACCAATCAAAAATGGCGCTTAAATATCATGTGACCTGCTTATTACTGGGACTGTGGGCAGCAAGGAACAAAAGACCTTAACAACGTATGAATAAAACGCGGACCACAACTATCAAGTATGAAAGCCATGGGTTTCTGTGCTATTCTGTTTATTAATTATACCCCTTTTTGGTTCTCAAGATGAATCCTTGTTTCAAACTTTGGAAGAGGAAGCCTAGTCTTTCTTGGTTTTGCTTAATATCTTCTTTTCATTAATACATAGCATGTTCAACAGTATCACACTTATTTCGTATGCAGTAATGCAACTATCAAATCCTGACATCCCAAATTCACTTCTTAGCAACAACGTCCTTGTAGCTCAGCAGTCGGATTATTCTACCCGGATAACAAAAGGTCTTGGGTTCGGTTCCCACTCTGTATGTATGGTTTGTCTCTCAGCATTTCACTGACTTAACTTTTATTTCTATGTAAATCCAACGTACATAACTTGAGGGTCATCACAGTGACACATCCATTGATTCTTAGTATTTAATATTGCGATGCGATTCTGGCTTCTTTTGGAACAAAGTGTAGGTTCAAATACCAATGGCAGTCGTCCTAGAAAATACTTCCATTTTCACTAAGAGTTGGTCGACAAGTTTACGGGCCTGGCTGGCTTCATATGAAAAGGCAACAAGAGAAAAGTGGGGAGTATCTTGCAAGGTTACTCGAGGCGTAATTTCCAAGATTTGGTTTCGCGGAGTTGACAGGTTATTTGGTAATGTTTGCCTTTTAATCATTTTGAAATAAATAAATTTTGTACAAACAAATGGCTTTTTTGGAAAAATTATTGGGTTCTACACATATTTGTAGTGAGGCAATCAGCAAATTGTGATATCAAAAATTCACAAATGTAACAACATGGCTTAAGAATAGTGACTGTTAAATTTCTGTACAAATGAGAGTGCATTTATCAAAACTCTAAGAAAAAGAGGGTACGTCCAAAATGGAAATCGAAACCGTCACCTTCTGCTTTCCTGGCAGAATGCTCTATTGAGCTCGAGAGCTTATGTTCCTTTAGAGATAAATTTATGCCAGGAATTGCTGTGCCAGTTAAATACTTTGCTAAAAGTAATATATCATTTGAAATAGCCAATAATGTATTAGTCTATCGAAGGTTCCATCTCCTCTACTTTTTCTATCACCATTCCTTACAATGCATGAGAGAATACAAGTAGTTAAATTGATTAGAGTCCGCAATCGGTTTCACAGAAAATTCAGGCTTACCACTAAGCCACGTAGCGTACATGCAGAGTCAGAATTTAAGTTCAATCATTTTACAATACCTCCCTTTAGTGTTGTTTTTTAATTTCGTTTAACACCATAGTCAGACACTATTGAAGTCATCTGCACAATGCTGGTTTAATTCTAAAAAACTTAAGTATTATCAGGAATTAGTCTAATCTTGCATTAATCAAATGCATTTTCCTTTTTGTTCGATGTTGAATGTGACTTCCTCTTCTATCAAAATATTCATGAGGAACTTTGTATTTGCAGAGGATTCAAAACACATAAGCCCACGTTTCACAATTATTGTGTGTCTGTCATTAAAATAAATATGCGTAAATGGACGTATCGTACTCGAAACTGATTCTAAACTTGAACAATCTTGCTGTGGTAGATTGTTTGAGAATTGCCTCAAACATTTGCGCCATTGCGTTAAAACATACTTAGAATCTTTGTATGTTTTTGAAGCAAGGGCGCAAATTTTCAAGGTTATTTTATACTCCAAGTTAAGAAAAATATGTCGTTGTCAAATAAAGCTACAACGCATGAAATTGCTAATAAAGTAGAAATAGCTTTAAAATACTATACGGTAAGCAAGTAACAGGAATGTGGAATTGGATGCCTTAATTTCTTTTGTTGACGAAATTATTAAAGAACGCTCTTAATTACTCGTCTGCTATTAAAGACAAAAACGTCAACAGGCCAATCATTTTGTTGGGTATAGCTTCATCCTTAATCCATAAATCATGCCCTAGTGAGGACAATTTGTTACTGATCAATCCACTTAAATAATAATGAGTTATTATTACATTGCTAATTTAAATAAGAGGAATCTATTGCACCGAATTAACTCGTGCCTGGTTGTGTTTTCTGTCTTCCAAGCATCAACTCCTAGAATGATCTCATCGTGTTCTTTTGTAATTGATTCTGTATTTTGCATAATTTTTAAGCAAACGCAATATACTAGAAATAGAGTTTCTTGGTGGAAACGAATTTTGGCATCAAGACGGATACTAAGGCGACAATTGAAAAACTGGGAGACTTATCTGTTTGAAATTTTTGATCTTTGAGCTTACGATGTAACTTGTATCATGTTTAGATTCATTAATGGCTGCAAGTAATGCTACGGACGGACAGGATATTGACGTGCTCTGAAGAGATTGCATGTACTATAAATCTTTTAGGCTCAAGAACTGCTGAGTAAGGGGGACTACTAAGATTAATCTCTGACAAGTCTGACACTAAATACGACATACGTTACATCGAAAACTCAATAAATAAGAGTCATAGATAACCATGGCCCTTAGTTTTGGGCGTATTGCCTGGATGTTCGTCTTTATGAACAACATTACGTGTCGTGGAAGAGCTACTGTCGGTTCTTTGTAATTGACCAAAAGTATCAAAATGTGAAAGCATTTAAAATTATACGAAAAGATTTGAACACGTTCTTGATTGAATCTCCCATCAGTTAAATAAGTCGTCAGAATCAAACTGTGTCCACTTTGTTTAACGAATTGACCCTTTTACTGCTCTCATTGTCTTTAATTACCATCCATTTTCAACATGTTTGCTTTCAGCTGTTAAGGCACCTGTACTTTAGGATGATATCTTAAGTTTTCAATACTTTATTAATCTCATTAGATCAACACAAGTGAATGTATTCCCGGTGTCCTCAGGAAACTGAACGGCGATTAGTGTCCCCATTCCACCAAGAATCACAGTTCGTGATATAACATGAAAAAGTGTAACACATATAGTAACTTCAAACTATTTACCAATAACTCAGAATCTGTTCTGCTTCATTTTGTCCAGTTCATTTTACAAGCTCGTTTAGCTCACCGGAAAAACTAGATTGCTATACACCATCTCGATGTCGTGATGGAGGGTGTAATGTGACGTCATTGATAAATTCGTCGATCTGTGTTTTAGGCCAGATTGCAAGGAAGATTGTGTTGATGGAAGCCATCTTTAGATACATCAAGTGTGTTATGCAAAAGACTCGTCGGAATTATTGTTACCAGCTACAGACAAGTGCCACTACTTGCGTTGTAGATCTAATTTATCAGATCTGATTTTAATCAGATCGTGGATATTCAGTAGTATTGTATTGTGTCAAGGAAATCTAATCTCATAGATCGCGGTTGACTGTCGCCAAGTAAACTATAAATTCGACGAATAGTAATGGCATAAGTTGGAAGAAGAAATGTTCAAGGATTAGTGTGTTATACTGTACTCTAGATTTCAAAGCTTCCTGCTGGCTCTGCGGCAATTCAAGGTTTTTATATGAGCCGTAGGAGCAGCAAGTACATGGAACTTTGCTGTAAAGTTAAAGGCAGTATCGGCGAAGTCATTGTGATGAATTCTGCTCGATGTGAACGAGAGTTGAAATGGAAACTCAACTGAGGTCGTGACGTGTTGGCCCATTTCACCGTGCAGCATGAATAGTGGAGAGACAACGGAATATGCCACGGTTATATACTGCTACGATGCGAAAGAAGAGGATGAGCTAACTATCAAAGAAGGAGATGTCGTGGAGATCATTTCGAAGGACAAGGAGCTAAGTGGAGATGAAGGTTGGTGGGTTGGACGTCTCCATAATTGCATTGGAGTGTTCCCGGCAAATTATGTACTCAGCAATGAGGAACAAGTAAGAAACATCTGCACTGAAATAGAAATTCCCGAAATTGATTTCAAAGATTTAGAATTAAAGGAACAGATCGGAGTTGGTGGATTTGGGAGAGTCTACCGAGCTTATTGGGATAATAAAGAAGTAGCAGTAAAAGTGGCTCGTGTTGATGCTGGTGAGGATGCAGATCTCGTCATAGAAAGTATCGAAAAGGAAGCTAGATTATTTGGTATGCTATCACATCGAAATGTTATTGCACTGCTGGCAGTTTGTGGAACAGTACCAAACTTGTGTTTAGTTATGGAATTTGCGCGAGGTGGAGCCCTTAACAGGATCCTAAACACACGCAAGTTACCTCCTGAGGTTATTTTGGATTGGGCAATGCAGATCGCTGATGGAATGAACTACCTTCATAATGAAGCCGTCGTTCCAATCATCCACAGAGATCTCAAATCAAGCAATAGTAAGTCATTCTATTTAACCAATTAGTAGTAATGGTATAATACCAATATATTTGCAGTGCTCCTTGTGCATGATATTAAGTAGCTATGTGAGATTTACAGATACCTGGGTATAAAGTAATCGCGTGGGTGGATGCTAGAAACTTGGATCTCATTTCTTTAGAGTGTTATGAGATTTATGAAACATAATATAATAGCTTGAATTAGACACGATAGAAACGAGTCAACGCATTTGATGGGACCCCGGGCCGTCTCAGCGAATCTCGTATTATAAACTGTTCAATTATGATAGGAATCCAAAGGAACTGTTCTTTCCCTAGAAGTGTGGATCACATCATCACTAAAATTGTATTGCAATTTACGAGGTTGGCATTGTGTTCTGTGTCCTAGAAATGTTAAACTGCTATTCAGTCACGTACAACGATAACTGAACTCATTGAATTATTAAAATTTAGTCATTGTTTCTTCAACAAGTTTTCCATATGCGAGTGGACAGCTGCTCAGGATTTAATCTGGGCCCAGTCTGGTGTCAAACCGTGAGGTCGAAAAGAACTCGGAGACGTTAACTGTTATCACCGCCTTAAAAAAGACAGCCAAGATATAGCTTTGACTTTATGTCATTTTGCGGTGGCAGTGTGTGACGGTGTTGTTTGGGCTTCGTGTAGATTTATGCTGATAAGGTTTATTTTATCAGCAATCAAATCCATAATGCAAGGATACCTCACAAGGAAGGTAGACGTTGATTCAATATCAATGTCATTGAAATTCTAGGACGAAAAGCTAGTTATCGCGAACTCTTTTGAGCTTGAGATGTACGCTAGACCGTTGTGATTTTGTCACTGGCTACTGCAATGTCTGCAAAGAACACTGGACCAGTTATTCCTCTTGTCTGCGGGAAATTTGCTTGCAAATGATAGTTACAATGGAGGAATGTGAGTGGTTTGTTTGTTTGGAGTATTAAAGAAATATGTCAGGATAACTTCCGCCTTGTGGTTTTTGTCAACATCACCATGGCAAAGTAGCCCATGAACTTCACAGACTTAAATCATACATGTGATTCCTCCCGTAATGGCCGAGAGACTCTCGCATTAAAAGCCAACTCCCGCAGCTCCAAAAATCTGATTTCTGAAACTGTAAAAATGGAATTTTTCCCGACCAATTTTTTGTCTGTTTACATATCTACACGCTTGATTTGTGCGTTTAGTTTTAGCGAAAGATTTGACTAGTTATCCTTATTTTGGACAGACCTAATTAACTCAAGTTGCAAATTGTGCACTCCAAATTATGACAGCTTATAATCTGTGACATTTGGGTCTACACTGTTAGCAAAGGTTTAGTGGACAAATGCTTACCATGATGTACAGTGTATTAAAATATTTTTTGTTGTTAGCATATTTTGTCTTTTGTATATTTATGTTAATTTATAAAGACAATGAAAAGGTTAAATATAAAATTGTGTTTGAACGGACTCGTATTGCCTCGTATACCACTAACATTTTTTGTCCTCTTAAATCTTCCTCATTACCCAAATCTCTTTCTTTTTAGGAGCTAATCTCCCCCATTACTGTGAAAAATTGTCACATGTATATTGAATATATGAGGCAGAGGGAACAATATTACTGTTGATGCTTTATTTGATAAGTTAATACTCATTGTAAGAATATCTAGTTGTTTTATGGGCAAAAATGCATTGACAATGTAAGACTAGCATATTTTTCAAACTTGTACTTATTACTTTGTATTTGATGATTGTTAAAAGTATGTTTCTTGGAAATGAAGTATGCAGTCATTAAATTGGAATAAAATGAATATTTATAAGTAATAGGCTTTTTTTCATTTTTCCAACACATGTGAAAATCTGCAACAATGAAAATCTATGCTTCAAAAACACATCTAGTGAAATTAAGAACCAAGGTTTACATCAAGAATCTTAACAAGCAAATCTGCTAGATGATTACAAGTTGAATTATATTTGTATTGAGAACTTTTAACTGATCATACCTATCAATGGCATATGTAACAAGCTGTCCTAACAGGTGTATTTTCTTAGATGAAGCCTATTAGTTACGTGAAAATTCTTTTATCTATTGCGGTAAAGCATATCCAACATGTAGCTAAGATAACCAACAAAACAAACATGACCATCAATATAGGTGTGTTGGGAATAATTCTAAAAACTTTAAATGCCTTCTAGATGAAGTTATTGTTTGTGATTAGGATTTTAAGAAAATTGATGAACATCAGTGAAATGTATTGCCAAAATATGTTTATATAGTTTAGTAGTTCATTCCATACTCTACAGCTGTACTGTTATCCACTGAGGATAAATACTAGGCATTAGCTTCCAGAACAGAAGAAACAGCCTTGATATTTCTTGCTCAGGAATGTATGTAATGGCCAGAAATAACTAGACAGGGAGCTTTAGCAAAGAATCCAAATCACATATGGAAAGCATATCACCATGTATATATAGCAAACTACACAAACCAACAATTATATTGGTTCTTCAGAAAATAAACATCTCATAACGTTTCAAACAATTCTTCTTCGGATTACTTTTCATACAACAAGCTAAGATATACAGTGACAGACACTAGGGGGTGAGGGGGTGGCCACCCCCCAATAACTTCAGATGAAAAGTTTCTAATCCAGTTTTAGAAGAGCCAGAATAGCTTCACATGTTGTCGTTTTTGCTTTCTACAAAAATTTCTGTATTCTTTTAAGCAATCAAAATTTTTTCATGCCCTACATGCAGTGCATTACAGTATTTAAGAACATCAACATTAACAGAACAAATATCAGTAGCAGTGAAATAGTTCGTTCTCTTAAGCCACAAGATTCGGGTTCACACAGTAAACCCGCTCAAGTTAAGAGAAGGGAACTGGTCTTTTCTTTTGCCGAGCCCAATGGTTGAGAACATTGTCTAAATCAAGAGATTTGAGGATATCTTTGTTCACTGAAAGAAGCATGAAGTGGCTAGCTTTAGATGAATTTAATGAATTCTGAGCGTGAGATAAAATTTGATTCATTGCACTGAAGCTCCTTTCTACAGTGGCAGTGCCTACAGGGATTGTTTTTGATATCTGTAAAAGTTTAGTTAAATTTGGAGAAAATTCCAATGGTTTGTCTTTCCAGATTCAATGACTATTTTGGCTTGCTGAACTTCAGGCTTGAGTGTCTGTCTGTCGACAGCAGTGCATTGTGCAAATTTCTCTATACGAGGCAAACTGGTCGTGTAATCAAGGTAGGTTTCTTTTCTGGCATCCAAAAATCCATTGCTGCCAGTACACCCAATGTTGTATCACAAAAGCATCTGTCCAGCTCCTTTAAAATAGGTGGAATGGCTGCATTTTTCAGGGTCCCACAGGGTTCATAAAGGTCTTTCTCACTTATCTATTGCTTTGGTGAATTTCCTGTTAAGTGCAGTGGATCTTCATACGTGCTAGAGATGCCAGTTGAATGACATAGGTCTGCTGCTGTCTCCAATGTCTCTTTTACTTTCAGGTCTTTCAGGAGCTTTCTCATAGCAACCATTTCTCCAGATATCGTGATCCATTTGATATCTGCCTCTTGCATTGCTTTCCTTAAACCCTGTAGGACTGCGAGGATGCGATGTAGCAAGCACAATGAAATAAGAAACTTTCCTGAAAGAAGTTTGTGGTACACACCAGCCGGGAGGTCTGCCTGATTAAAATTGTTATCTGCAATCTTCTTTAAGCTTGAAGGAATTGCTCTCAGCCTTGCAACAATCGTATTAACTCCTTCGTATTTGCATGCCCGTCGTACTTTGGTAAGTGAGGCAGGTACTATTAATGGTTCATTTGGATACAGCAGCTTCTGCATTTCTTCAAAAATCTCTCTATTCCTAGCAATGTTGAAAATTTTGTGAATTGTTTTGTAGGCATCAGTTACTGTTTTTACTGCCTTGACTTTACTCAAGTATGAAGCTACAATCAAGAACCGCTCTTGTATGCTTCCATTACTGTAAAGAAACCTAAAACAGGTTGCTGACTCCTCATGTCCGGTGTTGTCTTTACATTCGTCAATGAGAATAGAAAACATACTAGCCTTATCAATCATGGATTTGATTTTGACTGTTACTTCATCAGCAAGCGCAGCAATCAGTTCATTGGATGAATGCTTTGATGTGTAGTCATGCACTATATTTTTTCTTTTAATTTTTGTGTGAAGACTGTTAAATTGTTGGTTGGTGCGCAGCATCAAGTTAATGAACTCTTACCATTTTCCAGCATCTGGTGATTTGTCTGTTCCATTGTGACCACGATAAGCCATCTCTTCAGCACAGAAATACTGGTGAAATTGTAGAGGCGCCTTCAGATACTCTCTATTTTCACCAAAAGCAGAAAGTCTGTCAGGATCTAGGATGCTTTCTGTACTAGTCAAATCTTCCTACCTTTGAGTTTTAAAGCTCTCCCACCTTGCCATTGCTAACAGATGATCTTGAATGTCATCATGTTGCCTCAAGCCAGGTTTTTTTCCCAAAGCCTTTGCCCATGTATTCCAGCCGCTCGTGCTAAGAGTATTTTCAGATTTGGGAAATCTTTTGCTTAACATTGCAGCCACGAGGCAATTTGAATTAAAAATGGAATAAAAATTGTAGTTTTTATTCACTGGGTTATTTTTTCTCACTTACTAAGAAACTAAACAGTCATAATTCAAATTTCAGTTTCACTATGGTTTTATGCATTATGACCCTGTTTCAGAGCCAAAAAAGAAAATTATAACCCTGTCATGGAGTCAGAGGCAAAAAGGGACACCCAGTCACAAAATGCCATATCACTGAAAATATGTCCAGATTAAAACTATGGATTCAACACTAATGATATTATAATCAATCTACTTAGGTCTCTCTTTGCCGGAAAATTAAGCATATTTAAGTATGCAATGACATACAAAAGATCTGGAAAATAGATCACATTACTTTGCTCAAAGAATTCTAGATTGAAACTCACCTCAAAGTGGGACTTTTTCATGAAAAATGATGTTATCAGTTGATAGTAATTTTTTGAATTCTTTTAATCCATGACGAAATATGTGAAGTTGGCAATATGATCTTCTGGCTTGTTGACGGAATGGATCAATGAGAGATGTCTGACTGAGATTTCTTTTTTTCCTGATGTGACTGTTTTGATTGACAAATGCAAAAGTTTTGGGAAAACCGTGTGCAACAGGATTCCTTCATTGCAATGATCAAACAAAATATTTACCCCCTCTCAAGATAGAAAGGATTGGGAAAGCGATCAGGATACATGTTGCATTCATTTGTCAACTTGTCCTCAGCTGGGATTCGTAGTTAATACTCATGCTGACAAACCTTTAAAGCAGCTTAAAATACCTGATATTTCCTGTAAAATCACTTCGAACAAAACTAACAACTTCATAGGTAAACTTGAACCAAATCTTGGCCCATTAATATTTTGGCTTAAAGTTTACTTTTGTTTTGTTTTTTACACACACTTTTAGGCTAGGTAATGAAACTTCGTTAACTAAAGACCAAATATGAATACTCAAAATCCTTAGCATGCAGATCGAAATTGATTAATAAACTTTCAGTACTGGACCCAAACGATAAGAAATTCGCAAATCTTAGCCTCAGTAAAGGAACTTTTACTATATGCTGTGTCTATTTCTACCATAAAGCTAAAACCACTTGCTGCATTACTTCGTCTATTTGTGAAATATTTTACAAAAAGTGGTTGTTAAAATATGTAAACAAAATTTGACCATCATCTTTTAGTATTAATATACTTCTGCTCTCTAGGAAATTGAACACAAAATTTTATTAGAGATAAAGAAATTGTTGGTACTGAGAAAGTCGTGGTTTCTTATAAAACTGACAACTTAAACAACACTCTAAGGAGAAATTTACAAAAAGGACAAGTAACCCGAAGAGAAATGCCGTATGTAATAGGCATGTCCCGAACATTAAGTCCAGAAGGTGAAAAAGTTAATAATTTGTACCGCCAAAATGTTTCCCTACTTCTATCCTCACTGGTAGCTATCCTGTCTATAATTTTTAGAAAAATATCACTAAGAAAGCCTTCCTCTTTAAAATGAACAAACATGATTGCCTGGGCAACTATGCAACTTTTGTCAAACTTTATACTAGGTGCCTTATAATTATTGATTCTGAGTCTAATAGCTGTTGTGGTGCTACCTACTACAGTTTTTTATGCACTTTACATTCTAAAAGATAAATTACAGAACTGGAATTACAGTCACAATGATGATTGATGAAAAAAATCCTTCCTGTTTCTGCACTATGAAAATTATCTTCCTCATCCATTAGTTTGCACACCTGACACCTACGTTTACCACAACCGTAGCAACGTTTAACTACTTCTGGTTTATTTCTTCTAAGCTTAGGTCTAACTAATGTCTTTGAGTGATAGAGACCTCCTAAAGACTACTTATGGTTGTGGGATGTTGTCTGTTGCTAAACTTACTGAGCTCTCTAAGGTGGGTTGGAGTTCCCTATTTTTTAACTGTACTAAGTGCTGGATGAAGTGTTAAGGTAGGTGGGATACTATTATTTTCCTGTCTGTAATCCTTCCTACCTATGAGTCTTTCTGTCTAAAGTCCCTGCTTTATTTACCTCCATTCTCACAAAACATTCTTCATGCCCTCTATCAGCAAACCAGCTAACAAATTTTGCTACTCCTTTCCCAGAAGTTTCATTATCTGAACAAATTTTTCGATTAAGATTGCATTTTTCATGTGGCAAAAATGATGTGATGATTTTGTAGATATTAATGGGCGTCAGTTTCCTTGTAGTAGAGGTACAGTTTTTCACCCGTTTTTGTGAGCTGAACATCAAGAAAACTGACTATGGAATGTGAATAATGGCTGGTGAATTTGATGGTATCATGGATTCTATTCATGTGGTCAATGAAATGATTATGACTAACTATACTACCTGTACAAATAAAAAGTATGTCATCTATAAATCTTAACCAAACCAAGGGTTTCTAAGCTACAATTACTTTTCAAAAGCAATATTTCTCCGCTATGTTGGATAATAGACAAGTATGATTTTGATTGGTTACTTCTTATACTATCTTAAACCCATGCTCACTGGCAGCTTTACCAGATAGAGTTACAGGTACTTTTTAGCTAAGGTTGCCATAAGCAGTCTTTCAATTTTCTTCATTTTCCAATAGGACAATATATTACAATCTGAGTTAGACTCCCTGAGTGATTCCTGACCAGATTTACTTTGGGGTTGGAAACAGGATAAGGGCCCTGACCAAATGCTGTGTAGAGCTGTATGATTTGATGCATATTTTTTTACATTGATATCCCTTAGTTCTGGCAGTCAACCGTGTCGACGAGAGACCATATACTGGCAACGTTCTGAAAATTACTGATTTTGGTCAAGCAAGGGAGTCCAACCATACAACAAAAATGAGTGCTGCAGGAACTTATCCATGGATGGCACCTGAAGTAATAAGAAGTTCACTTTTCTCAAAGACTAGTGATGTTTGGAGGTAATATGTACATTCTCACTTTTACATGTATTTTATATTACAAATATTTGTTATACATAATTTTAATACTTTTGCTGATTAGTAGGGTATTACCACATATGTTGTATTAAAGGTCTTGTCAGAGGTAATCAAAGTGGTGATCCTCATACCCAAAAACTGTCTTTGAATTCACAGTGTCGTAATACAAAGGGTTTCTATGTGAGAAATCTGAGATGTAGCTCAGTACAACATTATTAGTACTTATATTGTAATAATCATTTTACACTTATTTTGGTATTTGAAAATTTCAAACCTTAGCAGCAGTCAAATCTTTATTTGCTCACTTTCAGCTTTTGCTCACACAGTAGATTTCTGGTAGAAAGTTACATATTGCAGTTATATATCATCTTGTTGATCTTGCTTTTCTGAGAGAGAGGAAGTCAACCAGACTCAAAAAGTAACATTCGTGACACAGAGGTTGGGTGAAGGATTATATGCATTGATATACATATATTGTATTTCAATTTAGCTATTGTGGTAATGCTCCACTCATGAGTAATAATATATGTGTTGTGGTATCTATGTATATGATTTAATAGTGTAATAATTTAAGACGTTTAATGTGCCAAGTTATTGTCACCCACAATTGCTGTACTTTCCTTTCTAGTTTTGGTGTTGTTCTTTGGGAACTTTTAACTGGCCAAATACCATACCAGGGAATAGAGAATTTGGCTATTGCATATGGCATTGCTGTAAATAAATTGAAATTACCGATTCCGTCTACTTGCCCACATGGTTTTGCTTTGATCATGGAAGGTAGGATTTTTATTACAGTACTGCATCATGCAAATTTTGCTATTTTTGTAATTATTGCTTAAGGTACAGTGTTATTTTTTTAAAAATCTGGACTTAGTTACAATTATGTTTACAAAGTAGATGATATCATGAACTGTATTTGTTTACTCAAGGTACATTGTGAGTAGTTTTACTTGAATAATTGTTATATCCTTATATAAGTCCTTTACTCTTGTCAAGTGTTTGTTTGTTTTTCTGTCACTTGCTCAGAAATATTTTACTATATCAGACAATTTAACTGGATGTAAAAAGAAGGAAGCAGCCAGATTGATTGGAATGACGGGATAGGAGAAAAGAGAAAGCACCAAATAAATCATGTATTTATAATATAACTGCTGATATAACCTTGTCATAAAACTGCATTTGCCTGAGTATAGATTTCAAACCTGAAATTAATTGTCATATAGAGATGGCCTTGTACTGATCTACTGGTCCTCCAGCATTGATCTTTATAAACTGTATTGCTAGGGTTCAGGTTTAGTCATTAATGGTTAATAACTATAAATGTGATATGAACAAACTATACCATTGTGTCAAATTAACATAGCAAGTATATGAATTAATACTGCATAATTTGATGAGCCTTTAGTGCCATTAGGCAACTTAAGATAACTGTACTTCACCAAAAGTCTGCATGAACATTTTAGTAGCTAATCATTACCCTACCTTCTTGTTGTCTTAGATTGCTGGAAGACTGATCCTCATGAAAGACCTTCTATACGGGATATTCTTAGGCGGTTGAAAAAAATTGCTGAGTCTGACTTTCCAAATACTGCAGCAGAGTCATTTCGTTCCATGCAAGAGAATTGGAAAAATGAAATTAGGAAAATCTTTGAAGAACTCAAAGAAAGGGAGAAAGTAAAGCGTACTTGATGTATTGTAGTATATACATGTACATATATCTAATATAAACTACTCAAGTAGGCAAAACTCATTTATCACAAATAGTGTACAAAAATTGTTTATGACTCAAAAGTACACCATTCTTTGATGTTTCGATTTTATCTTTATCATCAGAATACATATATACATTGGATTGTGAAAGTAGTCCCTTGTTGGTTTTCTTTGATATAATGAATTGAAGCATATTTTGACATTCTTAGTATTTACCTTGCAGTGACTGGTTGACAAATTAACTCCTGCACATAAAAGCTTCTTTTTAGGGAGAGTGAAATTTTCCACTTGCTACATTGTTTTGTAAGATTCTAGCTACAACTGACGGATTGGGTGAGAACCTTACTACTTAATGTTGATTGATCCCAACTGTTGATTCACAAGCTTCCGATAACAGGTCAATAAACAGTGGCTATAAAGAGATATTTGACTGTTATCCATTTTTTATTTAACTTGAAATCTTTGCCTAATTGATATAGTGTTTTAGTAAAGATTTGTCTTGGATCGAACTGGTTGTCTGTCTTGTAGACTGCTTCATTATATATCACCTTGCATATTGAAAGGTGTAATTCTTAGTAGTAAGTTGATAGTTTGATTGTTGGTGTTTTTTGCAGCAACACACGGTATTTGGTTTTCTTATATTCTTTCTTAAGTTTTGCTTGCTTCAACTTTTTGGTTAAGAAATTTGTTAAACTGTTTTAACCATAGGAACTTATAAGTCGAGAAGAAAAAATAACAAAAGTGGAACTTGAACACAGACAGAGAGAACTGTTGTTAAAGAAAAGAGCAGAGGAACTTGATGAGCGTGAAAGAATTCTCTTAGAAAGAGAAATAACTATGGTGGTGCAGGTAAGTTGATCTTCCAGAAAGATTGCAAGCTTTTCCAGAAATGTTTTACCTCAGGCATTGGTATTGTCATATGGGCAAGTGGTTTTTTTACTTTTATCTCACCATTCAGTTTATAATGTCAGGTTTAAAAGTTGACTCAACTATACTCAACTAAGGCAGGTTATATTCCATATTCTGAGCTTTACCACAACACACAACTGGAATATGTAGTGGTTTCCTGCAGGTTTTGTTGTCACTGTTACAAAAGCAGCATATCAGGAGTTAAGGATTTTGATAAGTGATAGTTTAAATAGTTTTTATTTTTGTCACAGTGCTTGAAGTGTAAGTCAGAATTCAAAAGTAGGGGTTCAAAGTGAAACTCTAAATGTTGCTTTAAACATTACAGACACCACATAGAGTATTTTTCATTGATATGTTAATGACGTCTGTAACCTATATTTTCAAAAGAATATCTGATAGTCAAAAATCCTCGATGTATTTTTCCTTGTTTTGGAACTGTTGGATGAGGCAGTACATACCTCGAGATAGGTAATTGATGTGTGTATATTATATTTGTGCATATTTTATATGCATCCCATTTTATTTGCAAGCAGCAGACTGCAGGGAACACTAAGCCAGTACCAAGCAAGCGCAAGAAGAAGTTCAAGATTGGTAAAATACTGAAGTCTGGAAAGTCAAGTATCAGCACTCCAACAGGTCAGTCTATTTTTATGGCATATAGTGCTAGGTCCGAGAACTGCATGGATTATTAATTGTTACTGGTAAAATTAAAAGTGGAAGTCAAAAACTCCAGAGCCTTTGTACCCATATTAATCTTTGTGTCTCAAAAGTATTTTCAAATTTAGCTATATGTCATGACCTTATTGAAGGTGTGTCAAAAGACCATGGTATTGCCTTCTGAGGCTGGCAATAGGCATATGTCAAGGATGAAATCACACCACTGTCTTGAATTTTCTTTTTTTTACTAATGTGCCTACTTGTACTTCTAGCCTGGTTAAAAAAATGTTCTGTTGAGTGAGAAGTGTTCGACAGAAGCAGGTTTTTGGTAAGGTTGGCAACTGCAAGACCAATTTACAATGGATTGAAGTCTGTTGACAACAGCTGTATGGTTGTAGATAACACTGAAATCTTTCATTCAATTAACCACAGTGTGCTGTGAAGTGCCCCAATAATACACTTGGCTTTTGATAAGCCTTTATAGCATATAACAAGCAACTGTGGGAACCTAGTACAGGAGTCACACAGTATGAAATTAGCAATGGTGTGCTTCAGAGATGCAGATTATCTCTGTTTTTGTTCAAGTTTTTTGCGCACTCATAATGATATTAACAAATTGGTTACAAGGGTTCAGTGTGGAAAAGGGAAACTGTAGCTAGTTCTGATACACAGAAAGTGTCAGAAAACAAAGATGATAAGGTGTTTGGTGAATTTCTCATGAAACGTTAGCAGTTGGAAGTTGTGTCAAAGTGAATTTTAGAATAGTCTAGTTATCCTGCTTGGGGTTTAATAATTTTGAGATTTTTGGATGGAGGCCTGTTTGAGGGAGGATCAAATGAAAGAGGCTTATTGAAATTTGTAAACCGACTCACTATTTTCACAAATTGTGTACAGCTTAAATGGAAAGCCGGCTGGAAGTCGTTGAAATGTGGTTTCTTAGGAAGAGGATTTCTTGGGCAGATCATGTTTCAAGTAAAGAAGTCTTAACAAGAGCTGGAGAAGAAAGGAGAGTTATCGCGCGCATTAGGGAAAGACAGGTTGAATTCTTAGGGTACATAATGAGAAAAGAGCAACTGGATGAGGTAATAACAACAGGCAAGATTGAAGGCAAAAGAGGGTGAGGAAGGCCGCATTTGAACTATCTAACAAGTCTATGTAAATAGATGCTGGCTCAAGTGCTCAAGGAAAGACAGTTATGTGGAGAATCAGACGTATTAATGGCGTTAAGGTATTTGAGCTTTTGTTTGAGGGATTTAAGATAAGAACCGTAGGGGAAGACCACGGTTAGTTCACCTGAAGTCGAGAGCGACTTAGTGGATTTTACATCTGAAGCACATTCTTCGCCACAATAGTTTTAGTAGTATCATTTTCCTCCTGCATGTATGAATGTTTTGCAGTGTATTATTATATGTCCTGCCTGGTACCTGATACCTTTTGTTCGTATTAATTTTAGGTTTTTCTTCTCTCTGATTAGGCTTTAGGCATCGCTACACAGTAACAAACACTCCGACGAAAGAATTAGATGAGGCCCCAGCGTTTGAGGATTTACCTGAGATGCAACCGAAATCACCCGGTGGTCAGCGGCTTCGTCTTCTGTCTTGTAAGTTCTTGCTTGTGCTCTGAACGCTGCCGTAGATGTGCATGTCTTAGTCAGCAAGTGCGTCAGCGTTCTCGATTTTTATTTTCTGTACTGGTATGGGTACTATCTTTACTTTCAACCTTTCTACCCCTGCGCAAGTGCCTTTGCCATTTACAGTCATACACTTAAACAATTCAAATTCTGCCTACCATATTTGACCTAGACATGACAGGATTCTGGAAACGAATCTATGTTATTATAATTTCGCATGAAGTGAGCGTTGGGGAACGTCATGGAATCAAAAATTGTTTTCTTTTTGTGCCTTAGTGTAATACTAAATGTTCTCGAAAACTACTGGACCGATTTCAATGTTTTGTGGCGCGTTTGACGGGGAATCGCTGTTAAGGGGGCTGGTTTTCCCCATTTTCGAAAATTGTCCAATTTTAGTAATTACAATTTTCCTTAATTTTTCTCCACTTTTCGCCCAAAAGACACCTAATATGGTCAGTTTTGGGGTATAGATTCCGAACGTTATATACAAAAGAATCGTTTGTGAGATTTGTAGCCTTTCAATAGGGAGTAGTTTAGGCATAACGAATGTAATTCAACGCATGGCTATTAGGAGGATATATTTGAAGTAGTTTTTAAAGTACCTTAAAATTGATTGTGATGGGGTTTTTTTTGGTTGTATTTGTTGTATTATGCATACATTGTGGATACTATGTGTGAGATGTGTTCATTGTTATATTAAACGTTATCGGGTTTTTTTCTTGTCTTCTGCAATTCGGCGGCACCATTTGACTGTTCGAGTTGTGTTTAACCTGCCAGGGTTGTCAGTATGTGGGGGCACTTTCACTTTTTTTTGGTGAATGATGTTTCTCAGGATTCCTTCAGCGCTCTGTTTTATTAAGTAATTGTCACGAGATAACCAAAGTTCCTTATCACTAGTGGCAAGCATAATATTGGGATAAGCCAAAGCAAAGGCATGGCGCCAAATATTTTAATGGGAACAGAGACCCAAAGTGACTCAAGTTCTGTCCCCACCCCCACCCCGACTTTTTTTTGCTCTGACGACGCTGCTGGTTACGTAATTAACTCTGCAATGTCACTGAAATGTTAATTCTGTTTGTGGCATTTTTGTACAATTTGACTTCTTTTCATGATGTAGTGGAGAATCTTGGGAAAAAGCTTGCAGAGACAGGAAAGAAGAAAGGTCGAACTTGGGGGCCAAGCTCCTTTTATCAAAAAGACTCCGAAAAACGAAAAGCAAAGGTACGATCACGCTTGTATTCGGACACTCAAGGAAGATCATCGTCTTTTCCAAATCTAGGAAGTGTCATCGATCCCAGCGTGTTTGAAGTGTATCCACAAAGCCCGGAAGGTTCCAGTGAGTATTATTTTCTATCACTTCCATGAAAGGGATTATATCAAAAGTTGATATATCTAAGAAAGGCGGATACGTTATTGGGACGATTTCGGAAGTGTCTAATTGTAGACAAGCTGTAAAAACAAGTTTATGCGCAAGAGGCCGTTAGGTTCATTGCCATTCTATTTGAATTAATATATCTATTTTATGCTCGTTCTTATCAAAGAATAAACTCAGTTGCCCCACTCGGTCCGCCTATATGCATTGGTAACGTCGAAAAACCCAATTTAAAACGGTACACAAGAAGCCCCAGTTGTTTACACTAAGTTTAAGCAGTTGAACTAATTGTACAATTTGGTTGAGAGTAAACGTCCAGGCCATAACTGTAACAATCATAACGTATTTACCTCTGCTATGGGTAATGTTAAATTGTGCATGAGTTCGCCTACCTGACTTACAACGTGAACCCCGTAACGCCATTTCGATCAAATTTATGTTTTACGTTTGTTAAAAGTAACTTAGTAAAGTAACGTATTATTGCCTTTGGTAGAATCTGTTTGTTTGCGTACGTATAGAGGATTACATATAGAGCATTACTTAATGCACCAACTTACAAGCTACTTTTACTGGTCAGTACATCCGTTGGGATTCTTTTTGCCCAAAAAAGAGGAAAAATCAACCTCATCAGAACACTTGCTCATAGAGCACTTTGTATCTGTTCAAAATCTAAGTTAAATTCGGAAGTAGGGAAAATAAAATCTATTCTCCTTGAAAACGGGTATCCAGAGGATGTTGTTTCTAGAATTCTTCGAGAAAAGATC
>JANTCA010037839.1:0-20203 GCA_024741275.1 Chironex yamaguchii
AAACATACATCTCAGCAAGGATTGCTCCAAGTCTGTACAAACTTGACCTTGCACAAATCTATTATATTTCAAATCAAATCGCCTCCAGCTCTGGCCTCCAGGTGCATGTTGGCCAGACCTGGTATATAGATCGCCCTTTGCAATAAAATTTCGAATTTGCATTAACATTCTAAGACTTATTAAACAAGCTGTGTCCCGTCTCATGAAATTGAGATTAAAAAGCAATCGTATTGGTCGCAGAAAGCTATTGACCCAACAAGGTTTTGGAAGTACTACTTATAGAGGGACAAGAATGGAAGTCGCAAAGAATGGTGGACCACACCCTCATATACATGCTCTTTTGTGCATTGTGAACGAAGTAAATAAAGTCCATGCCTCGTGCAATTGACTTTGTAAGGCGGCCACGTCTTTGAAGGCCACATCTTCACCGGTCATGGCTCTTGTGTTGTGGAACCACCGTTTAAAGGTCTAAGTAGCCTGTTACAAAAGGAATGGTCGGAACAGTAACGAGACTAAAGTGACGTAAGTCAAAATCTTGAGATTACAAGTTGCAGAAGTTATAATCGCTATTTAATATACATACATTAGGTTGAAAGAGTTCATACCAAGTTTCAAAGTGTGATGGCTTTTGCAGGGTTCTAAACCCATTGGGTTGGACCACAAGATGACGTTTCCGATCGCGTTCCATACTAGAAGGATGCTGGCTTATCCTTATTACAGTGCCCTCTTGGCAGTTATCGATGATCGGTACAAATGACGTCTACATCTACGTCCTCTCCCGATCTCTTCCTTAACTTTTTTTTTGTGACCGTGTTCGGAAGACACGTTGATAACAGAACTTCATGTGTTGAAGAGGTTACCCTGTATAAACATTGCCATTCTTTATTTATTTATTTATTTAAGACGTTTGAGGATTATATATTTTCATGGACGTGACGCACATCGTACGTAAGGGCCGTATGATTTGACTTCGACCATTGCCAAGTCATTTAAAACCACACCTAGTACTGCGACGTAAAAATGTCGGCTGTACTAGTGGGGAACGTGATCCACCGCATCATGTAGATGATGTAGACTTTGCATCACTTTGCTTAATTGCCATCACTTACCGTCACGTAGGGCATTTAACATTTTGGCTAAATATTTACATTTATCATTACTTAAACAATCTTTTTGTGGTACAAAACTAGAAAATCGCCTTGAAAATTTGCGACATTGCGCTGAAATCGTCCGACACCCTTCAGAGTATGAAACGTCAGAAAGGAAAGTATATGTATATGGCAACCTATTTATAAGAAACATGTAGCAAAATTAGCCTATCATAAACAAGAAAGGAATCAAAGAAAGAGAAAATGAAGAAACAAAACATTATTGAAAGAGTCCAAGTGAAAAAACGAGTACTCTTTCTGTCTACAGAGTGCTGATTTTTTGTTTTAATGTAGACAGACTCCAACACAATTAGATGAAAGGATGATCTAGCTGTGCCAATTATCCGAAAATTCTCGTCCTTATTTATACATTTTGGTGCATTCTGAGTTTTCTAGTAAATGTTGGCCTATGGCAGCATCGCATGTTTTGGCAGTCATTTTCGCTTTGCAAGCGCGAGATGGCTGTTCTCTAGAAGGAATTGTTGCTTGGCGTACAGTGGCTGGAACATGTTGTTTGATCCTGTTACACAATCTTTGAGAAGCGCGACCTACATACCAAGCTTCACATTGGCACAAAAATTCATATACTACTAAGCTTTTTGTGTGATAGGTACAAAATTCTTGTGAATGGATGGCAAGATCTTTCTAGTCGTGAAAACAATTCTTGGATTTACACCAGATAAGCACTTAACTACATTTTTTTTAATCTGTGTTTCTATGCGGATAGAAACATTACAGAGCCAAGGAAGTTTTATGTATACAGGACATTTGTGAGGCCCAAAAGACTTCGGTTTCAAGATCTTGCCATGAAAAATCTTGCCATCCATCAAGAGACCTTTCGTCCTTTTTCCTCTTCCCTCTTACGTCTATCATCAAAATCGAAGAGTCTGTTGGTCTTTTCGCGTCACTATAATGACTGTCTATCGCCCTTGATGCTCTCCATCAGCTAAAATCATCTGCTACATTGGCAGGATGCATTATAACAATAAGCCCATCTTCATAACTTTGAGTCTCCATCAGAAGCAGAAACCTCGCTAAAATCACTTTTTTGTTGCACTTAACCCTAGTCTAATCATATTTGACTGGGTCATGTAAGAACGATTACGATTTCTTGGGAGCATTCATATTCAATGTATCTGCTTGAGAAAACAATCAGAAAAGAAAATCATTTTTTTGGCTCTTGATCTCTTCAAGTATCAGTATTTTATGTGTTTTTCAGTTACTATTGCTATTTGAAACCAATTACAATCTTTAATCTATAATATTGCTTCCTCTATAATTTTTCAAGACATGTCCCTATGTATTCTGTTATCTGCAGCTTTTTCTATTTCTAAGTTTTCCATTTACAGGTAACTGACAAATACTCGTGGCCAGGTGCAGAGGTGTGACATCTAGAAAGGCATAATAGATACCAATACCTAGATATATAAGTTCATTAGATTTGGGACATTTTATGCACTGTGCCTACAATTGGGCAGAAATTCACTGAAACATCCGGCGTCATCAACGTGGTCACTTTGAACACGCTTTTGGTCATTTGTGAGAACCTTGTACATTAAGTGAAGGGACTTACCATGTATAGTTCTTATTATGGTGACTACGTGACCTAGATTGTTGTTTATTAATGCTAGATACGTCACGTGAGTAGCTGGTTATTCTTGCCCAGATTCCCTTGAAGTTAGTATCGTACCCATTGTACTGTTGTGCTCTTACCTGATTGGGTATTAGCTAAGTCAACTGAGAATCGACTGTCTTTGCTCTCTTCACTGTAACTTTAAGAAAATTTATTATTTTTTAATATGGAATAAGCAAAAGAGCATTGACAACAGTAAGGTCATCTCAATGAGTGTATAATAATGGCAATTTTTCAGGACAAAATGTTTTCGACAAATATAGTGTCTAGAGGCTATTAGATAGGCAATAAAATGTGAAATTTCTACGTTTACTGCACTTTTAAAGAAATGTACCACCCAGTCTAGAATTTGCAAAATACAAGACCCGCTTAATGGGACAAAACCTTTTGGCCCCTGGCCATTCTGCTGCAAAAAGCTAATGCCTTGCAACAGTGGTCTCAATGATATCGACTGACGTATGGCTCCGTGCCTCCTATCTCTATGGGCCCCGTCTACCAATTCCCAAAGAGTAACATGTCTGTTAGTCCTATGATAAGCTAACCAAAACTTTACATAACCTGTCTTTGATGTAAAGATACGCTAAAGACTACATTGCACATTTACTATAAAAACGAGGTATACCATTAAACCCACCTTAAACAAAGTAGTTAAAAATCACCTATCTTGCATTCATATTCTCAACCTGCACCTATCCTCCCCCGAGACACACATGTAATCTACAAGCATGGCAGAATGCTACTGGATCACCTGGTCTAAAACACCATCCAGAGAAATACCACCTCCACATCGCCAGCCACACTAACAAGCACACTCATATGTCATAGACTACGCTGCAAATCGTGTCCATTTATTTTCACTACACCTTTCTGTAAAGTGCCCAAGGAGACTGTATATTCACACCAACTACAAATGTACCAAAATGAACTGGTTGGTGCATATGTAGTTGTACAATGTACATTAATATGTGCACTAAATGTGACACTATATACGTAGGTGAAACGAAGTGTTTATTTTCGGAGTTTTTACGTGGAAATCTGAGAGAAATACCCACCTTTTTAATACATCTGTGTCATCACATTTCCGTCAGACCAACCACGGCATTAAAATTGTCTATAGCACTAGAGAATTTATGGGAATGACTCCCCTCTCGACTGAATGTAGTAACTACATGGTTTGTACCATCTAATGTACCTTGGTCCCAATTAGTAGCTTTGCATCCCTGGAATAAAGGAAGTTGAAGTCCATACTTTCAATAAAAATGTTTCAGGAAACTAGTAAAAATATGCAAAAGTAAAACTAGTATGAATGGGTCACGGAACTAGGCCGAAGAACGACATTGGAGATAAGCAATTGAACCTCTAGTTTTACAGCTCGCTTATACCAGTTGTTAGAGTTAAACTGTGGCAATCTGCTACCCGACTGCCCTTTAAAATTTAAGTAGGCATTTGATTTTATTTGTCAATTTCCAAGGTTTTTCAACTTGGATCCTACCGAAAGTGATTTAGAATGTGTTTGCACAAATCGTTTATGGACGGCGATACCTGTTTAGTAATTCAGGTAGATATTCAATCGCATCTTTGTTTTTGAAGCATCTTGTAAAATATTAAGAAAAATCAAAATAATTTTGTTTAGTACAGAACGTCATAATTATTTGAAAATTTGCGACGATGGGCTAAAAACACACTGAAAAGCGTATTACATCTGTAACCCTGTAGTATGGGTAAAGTTACATACAGATATGTGGAAACCATTTAATGAGAAATAGAAATTAAAACTAGCCAGTCAGAAAAGAAAGGAAGAAAACAAAATACACAATGAGAAAAAAGGCATCATTGGGAGACTTCAAGAGGAAAAATGAGCTTTTTCTACCAACAGAATCCAAGGTATCTCACTCTTATGTAAACAAATTCCAATACAATTAAAGAAACAAAAGTATGGGCAGATGTAACACTTTTTGCAGAATAGGGTCCAACTTGATGGTTGTCCAAATCCCCGAAACATCCTACATACACGTTTGTAAACACACAGTTGGATACAAATAGTCTAAGGTAGTAGTTAGGTCAATTTAATAGTTTTCAGGAGATACCCTTTACGTAGAACTTGAACTAGAGCAAAATTTGAAACAGAGGCCTATTTGGAAGCCCGTAGTGATTCTTACTAAGGAAATTACTCTTTGTTTCACTATGCAGGATCCTCGTCAATTATTTTTCAGTTTAGCTGTAGAGCATGATTAAATTTAACTTGTAGTTGAGAATGTCAAAAGAAAGATAAATTATATACAGGTAGTGTGTTTAACCAAACACAGAAACGTTGTTCTGGTTACTAAAACCACCAATGGCAAGCAGATACGCATGCTATGATTAAAAAGCAAACAAAAGTATTCCAACAAAAATAAACAAGACTCGTCTTGCTTGCAAAAACGTGCTGACTGGCTCACACCACAGACATTTTCATCAAGAGAGACGCGATGCTCCACACGCAATATGGTCCAGCGTCTTAGCATCACTTATAGTAAATTTGACAAATATGACTATTATACATTCCTCTGCAAAAGTTATCATCATAGCCCACTTGTCTGGAGGTGATAGAGGGGCAGAGACATGAATAGTAGCAATTTATGTTGGGATATTATAGAATGATCCAGCCAAACGTGACCTAAATCAAAGCAAAAACTCAAATATATAAAAATAAGACGCACTTTAGTGAAATTCATATTCATGTGTAATCTATCAGTCACAGTACATTGGAAACAATATGGATGTTTCTCTATTAACTTTCTGACCACTTCATCAGTTTTGATAGAAATTTGGTAATATGAGTAAACGATAACAGGCCACGAAATGTTGCTTGACCGTTGCTGATCAAACTACAGTTTTATGCCATCACAATTATACAGCAATTGCGAATTTGAAGCAGCCACGAGGGCTCTCATCTGTATGTGTTGCATGGTACGCATGGCATCCCTTTGCCCAATAGCTACATTGCTCAACAGTAAGCTCCTAGGCTGGCTATTTGGTCTCCTGCCACGAAAGGATAAAACCGGGATTAATATGACTTCGGAATGCAATTGTTTTCTTATAAAATCTGCCAGTGTAGTGAATGTGCTTCGCGTTCATTCGTACACATCTATTTAAGTTGCAAACATGGACAAGAAGAAGATAACGAATGTTATCTTTTGTTCTTGAAAAGGGCGTTAAAGTTAGAAAGTTTGCCTGCTGTATAGTTATATACTAGCTAGTTACCACGTCACTAACATTTTTGTTGGCTTTCTCAAGGAACTTATCATAAACTGAAACAACCACAAAATTTATGTTAGTTTCTTTAAGTTGATGACAACTTTCCCATCTTTAAAACAGAGTTGGATTGTCTAAGAACACTCCAATTTGCAGTAGAAAAGAAACAGATTGTGCGTTACCCTTGTTGTTTTCCTGGGGAAAAATCGAGGCTAATTTAATAAGAACAGTTTACCAAAAAGCCGCTTTAAATGGCTAGTGCATTCACTCTGTCTACATCAAGGAAAAACAAGCCTCGCCAAAACACTTGTGCAAGGCGCTCTTTGTAACTTCTGAAAATATAACTTAGATTCGGAAGTTGAGAAACAGAATCTAGTCTTCTTCAAAACTCTGATAACTGTTGTCCTATATATCTCAACAAAGATTTTTCAGCCAGAAAGGTGTTTGGCCCTCAATAGAGTCCTGCCTCCTTAAAATTTCTTTCCATTTTATGAATTTCTGCCGGCACTTTGGAAACCTGGTTGCTATAAATGTTTCAAAGTTTACTTTCACTATCTAATGGAAAATGGCCATAAGAGTACAAATCGATTCATACAGGAAATATACGTTTGTAGACAATTCTAGCAGGCAATTATTGGATATTTAAATCTCAGTAATTTTTTATTTGATTTGCAAAAATCCGATCATTTGCCGCCTTTTAAGACATTTTCTCAGTTTGAGTTGTGTTAATGAAAACTGAGACCTGATTGGCAGCACATTCAAAAATGAGTAATGTAGTGCAGTGTATATAGCTTGAAATATAGATAAATAAAATTTGCAACTTTGTAGATACTACCTTGCAATTGACTAACATCTTAAAGGTTTAAAATGAGTGGATGGATTATCAGCACATTGATATCATTGACTTTAGGAAAAAACTACCAATGCAAGCTGTCAAAGATGCCATTAAAGCAATTTCTGCCTTCAAATTTTTTGGTCGTGGCTCAAATGTTGCAATTATTAAGCTTTTTATGCTTTGTGAGTTTTCTTCTTTTGTACTGTAGATCGCTGCAGGTAACACTGTGGATCAACCTTCTCCAGTTATCTCTGCTACGAGCTAGTGATCTCGCCACGGCCAGTTCTCCTACGTTCTTAATCACATTGTCCTCGGTCTTCTACGATAGTCTCCCACCTTTGTGCTAGATGTATCTTAAACATGACTTTGCAACTATCCTTGCCTGTCAGGATATTAATAATGGGTACGTTTTGTCAAGACATCAGGCATCTGACACCGGAAGACTGACTTTCGCTCTCCGTCAATTACTGTCTCTAGACACAGTTGATAAATATGCTATTGAGACTAATTTCTGGATCTATGCTGGTATTAACAATATATTAATCTGATGACTTGTCCAATAAAGTAGAGATACAGTGGCATAATGAAGAAGGTTGGGACATTTAGGAATTTGAATAAATTGAGCCCTCTGTAAGCCTTGAAAATGAGTATTCGGAGTGACCAGGACTTAAGACAACACTGATCCTTGTAGAACCAGGAAAAACTAAAAAGTATATGAAACTAAAAAGTTTCTAACCATGCTATCGTGAGCCTTTAATGTCGTTGATTATGTTTCAGAAATACAGTTTTGAACTAAAGCTATAAAGAATAATCGTAAATGGAATATACATTGTGTCAGCAGCACTAGTTGGTAAGGATTTCTGCGGACAGCTTGGGAAATCATTAGCACAGTACGGCCAAAAATTACACAATTTCAAACAAATTTGTTTGGGGCCTTTCTGGTCCATTTTGGAGAGACGCCTTTAGTTCCTCCCATTTACAAGATTAATGATTTTAGCTGCGGAGCTACAGTGTTTATGCGAATGCCTCGCAGTATACCTCAGATGAAAGTATCATAGTAATGTTAGTACCCGACATCTTTAGTGTCACTATGCCAATATTACATGTACATCAAAATACTCTGAAGGATTTAGTAGTGTACCACAGCCCTGTACCGTTGTTTTATGTGCCGAGTCTGGTTTATCAAGAACAAGGTCTTATATTACGAGAATGTAAAGCAAACTGGTATTGATATTTGAGTTTTGAACTTAGTTCTCTACTAGATTTGCAATTACAACGTACTTCAGCAGAGATACTTAACGAAGAATATTATTTTTGTAGACAAAGCTTTCTTTCGGTTTTTTTGAAAGCGCAATTGTTACCAATTATATTTGAGTCCCATGCCAGGGATAAGGAACGTGCTTACAAATAAGCTTTTTATGATAGTGGGCTCCAGTTACCTTCTCTCACTCATGGCTTGTAGCATGAATGTTTTTGTGCAGCGTATTTAAACTCGCAGCCACTGACCTGCAAGTTTGTCGTTTTATCCGCTATACTCCGGCTGTTCCTATCACCATGGTACATAGCTCACTATAGAGAAATTATTTCCTAAAATGAAAAGTGGAACTCTATATGTCTACGACTAATGCAGGGAAGCTTAGCAGTACTATCAAGTTTGACTTGTTCCATGATGTGATGTGAATTGTTGCTTTAACATACTGGGACACCGTTATCGACTATATTCAAGCATATTCATTACCGATATAATAGACCTTAGGTTATAACAGGTTACAGGTATTAAAAAATGAAACGGGGTAAGTAATCCAGTGGAGAAAATCTTGAGTTTATATTTTGATTCAAATCTACTTTACCCGACAGTGTAGAAAGTAGATGTGCGAGAGTTCCAGACATATTCAACTTTGAATAGACATCTACCTTTATCGAATTATAGAAAACATATAACTTCTGCTGTTTTCGAGAGAAAATAATTCATCAGGAAGTTTTCCCTACAATTCGACGGAAAAAATAGTCGATATTCAAAGAAGAAATCAGACCGTTAAACAGAAGCAAATTATCATGATAAGGACATTAAATCGTTCCTTATGGTTCAAATAAAAGTTAACTGCAATCTATTTGCTAAACTTGTGCACTTTTATTTACCTGAAAAGTAATAGATTTGTTCCTCAAAATAGGAGGAAAGGATATTTAAGTTGAGCTTTCTAGCATGAAGTTTGAACTGTAGGCTCTTGTCAAACGTCGTATATTACATTGCTCTAGTTTTTGCTCTAGTAACTACCATTCGAGGAAATCCTTGTTAATTGCAAGTGTCCTATACTCCATTAGTCTACTATTAAGACATGCACATTGATTATTATATATTGCTGACAATTAGTCTTAGATTTTAGTGCCCACAAAAGTGCGACTTCTTAGAATATGAGCAATAATAATTTTAAGATTTACTTTATAAGATAACAACAAATAAAACATTTATATTTTCACTTTTAATTATAACTTTTATGTCATGTTTCAGTATCACTTTCTGCACTTCAAAAGTTCAAAATTCCAAGTTATTTTTTCCTGATTTATCATTCTTTAGTTTGTCTTGTTCCGGGCATTTAGTAAGTGATAGCTCAAAGTTAATTTATCAAGTAAAGTTTTTGCTCTTTTACGGTTTTGATGTTTTCTACCTACAATGCATCTGGATGATCTTCCACTGGCGTCTGATATTGTATATGAACAGCAAATTTACCAAGACTATTATTCAGCTTTATTTAAACATATTTAAGCATGATCAATCGATTTTAAAAATCTACATAAACACGATTGGTAGTCTGCCATTTGATAGGCTAGTTTTGATTTTAGCATACTCGTTTTCGAGCGTAGATGATTCCCATTCCAGGGCAAGGAAATATTACAAGATAGTGAGCTCTTTATGAGATTGAGCTCCAACATCATAGCTTCAAAGAACGATAAATCAGCCTTATAGTGGACAACAAACAATAACGTCTTCAAACATTATCGATTATATGAAAAAACATCAGCTGGTCTTGGCGAGAACTCTTTTCTGTCCTGGTGTTGGCTTCCCACCACTTTCTCCTATAAAAGAATAAACTGGTAAGCCTCTGAAAATTAGTTCCCGCATTAATATATTTTAACGTTGAAACTGGTATTCATTAAGCAGGAAATTAAAACATCCCCTGTAGTCATAAGCTTACGACACAGGAAACAGAAACAATGACGCTCCAAGTGTCAGTGTACTTTGGCTTGGCAATCCATGTGTCTTGATATATGCATTTCAGTGTTTGATATCAAACTTCAGCCATTATCTCACTGTTAATAAGTACCTACTTGGAACCAGCAGGTAATTAAAAGGATATGATCAACTCTGATGCAAAGATAAACAGGGCCTCCTTTATAATAGATATTATAATTTTGTTACAAGACTATAAGACAGCTGAAATGCCTCACGGCAAAAGCTTTGGATCATTTATACCTTTTGCAGACCTGCAAGATGTACAATTATGTCCGTACTGTCGCCAGGTAAGAGTAAACCTAAAAGGAGACACAGTGTGGCTACTAAAATGTGTTTTATGCTTCTTGAACATGAATCGGCAGCATACCCGCAAAAGACCGCCAAACTCAAAGGAGCGTTAAGAGAATCTGAAGCCCGTAACCAGTTAGAGCTTGAGGTAACTGATCTTTGCCCTTGTTATTTCAGCGATCTAGTGCACTTCAGTAGTTTTATTCGGGGTTGTATTCTTGCTCATAAATAGGAAACTATCAATAGTATTGATCTCAGCGTTACCAGTTAATTTATGAGATCATAGCCTTGTGACACGTAAAGATCGCGAGAGACAGGAAAGGGAGAGATTGGAGAACCATCTTTAGTTCCTGCCTATTCACTCCGAAAGACGGTAAGTTGTTACTATTAGATTATTCTTATTTCTGTACATACTGACCTGGTATAAAGCCGTCTAATAAAAAATTATGGGAATTACTGAATTTAAAGCGATATTTAGAACTCTCCCTTGTATAAATTTTCCGTTAAAATACCAATATTCGTCTCTACAAATAAACTTTCGGTTGATCTAAGAATACCCGGTAGCAAACTTTGAATCGAACTTCATATGCAAACTAAATAAAAAATAGAAAAGTTAAAAGAATATCCATTGTTTTAACGTAATTAAAGCAAAAAAATTATATAATAACCATGCTGCCGTCGCTTTCATGGTTTTATTCCTTGAAGATAATTGACACTCCTAAAATGATAGGTTGACAGGTAATTTTTATACATGTAACGTATTAGATATAAAGGCGTACTTATTACATATGAAGATATACTAATCATATATGAATGCTTATTTATCATAAATAAAAGTGTACTTATTATGCTTGAACTTGTTTTTATATCAGATGAAGAAATACGTTTTTTATATAAATTTGTACATATGCTATATGAAGACATACTTATCTTATATGAAAGTGGATTTGTCATAAGGTGTTACACAAATAAATCAACATTTTTGTAGTTTAAAGTAACTTTTCAGGAACAGAATATTATATTTCTTGTTTTGCTATTGTATTGTATTTCTTATTTTGCTGTATAGACAGTTGTAATAAGGACTATGGATGTAAAAATGAAACCTGCTGACAATTTCGTACTGAAAACAAAAGACATATTCATGTAGCAATAAACAATTAGTATTCAAAAATTTTGTTCCAGAAATCAATTGGTTACCGGTGTAAGGAAACAAATAGAGTATCACATTCAATCGAGGAAGTTAATTCTATTAGTATACCCTCCGTTTGCAAAGAATCTGAGAAACAGGATGGAATCGATGATCTCTTGCTTGCTTGCTGAATCTGCAGACGGTCAGATCAATAATCGTTGTTATTCATTTGATTAAACGGAACGAAATATATGCAGGCAAACGTTTATACTTGGGTGCGTTTTTTCGGCAAACCAAAGACATCTAATTATCCCCACCCCCTTCCAAACTCATCGCATCAGACGTAAGGAGAATCAATAACATAGTAAGGAGGTCTAATTGCAATTAATAATTTTTGCTCTAAGATTGAGAGCAACCTTTCCTTCACTCAAACAGAGTAAGATACCTTATTGAATAGAAGATGTGAAACCATTTTAAGCATATTACGAAGATATTATTTTTGATTATTTATGCATTATCCTTTATCATTTAATGCTTACTTTAAATTTGACATATATCAGATAATGAACAAGCATCTAAAATGCGTATGATTTCTAAATTGATAATCCACTAGTAATAGTACAATTGCTGAACATTATCAGTAAAGATAACATTAATAAATAAAACACGTAGAATTAAATGAAGAATTTATAAGTGATTACCTTGTTCCATAAAACGACTAATGTAACTACATTTTCAATTAACTATGCTATTGTGATACCGAAACTAAAATACCTTCTTTTATGGAGTATTTCCTGTTTGGTGTTTCTTTATTATGTAAAATTGATTTTTAAAATCATTTAAGTGTAATAGAAATACGGCATTCGATATGAGGAAATGGCACTGAATAACAGTTTACGAAATTTTAATCGAGAGGGTCGACAAAAAATGGTAAACGTATTACGTTCGTTATTGCTATAATAAATCTACCATCACATATTTTCAAGATGCCATATTTCCAATATTTAATCAAGGTAGTATCACCCAGGCGTAAGTATAACTTATTACGATCACACTATATTTATCTTTGGTGAGAGTGACAGATTTCAGAACTTGTACCCGACGAAAGTATCTCTGCACCGACATATAGATATACTCAGAATTTAGAAATCTAAAGCCTGCAGTTAATATGGGTATGCATTGATTTTACTAGGAGATAGAATAGAAATATGATGCTTTCATCGAAAACAAACAAGTTATTAATTACCTGATTTTATATTTGATTGTTAAAAATTTACCACATTCATTTGCCATTTTTATATAAAATGAGACGTGTGCATACTGAGTTAGTAATGTGATTGCTTTTGATGTTTTACTCTTGGAACGAACGGGGCTGACGAAAGTCTCCACATTGTTTGTGACAAGCCTGGATTTTGATTTAAACCGCTCTCCTGACACCTAATACAAGTATGTGTAGGACTAAAGCCGCGAAGTGTGTTCGGTTGACAAATCACTTGTAATGTCACAAGTGCAAAAGGGTACTAGAAACTTAAAGTAATAATAGTATAAAGTAATATAATAAAGTATTAAAAGTTTTGATAAGTTCTTTATTTTTTCTGTAACCGAAAATTAACAATTTATCGTTTTCTTTTTTAGATAGCAATCATGAAGATTAATACAATTTTGGCTTTAGCACTTGCCTTAGGGCTAGTTTTAGCTGTAAATGCAAAGTCTCTACGAGGTATGAGACAATTTAATAATTATTTCAGTCATTACAATGACATGCATCACTTTTAGATTGTCATTTGTCTGCTACTGTCATGGCATTGTCCTGATTCAACTTAGCAACTGGCTCTGTAAAAGCATAGCAGAAGACATTCTTTAAAATTCCGTCATAACATTTAAGACTTTGATAATAAAAAGATCCGTAATTATACTCCTTGCATACATAAAACGTTAACTTATTTATCCCCAAAATTACGTTCTGAGGAATAAATTCAGAGTGGATGATGCATTGATAGACGCGGTTTGTACTAGTAAACAACTATAATGTTAGGTCTACTGATTAGTCTCTGACATAGCACTCGATAGATAGGTTATCCTCTACAACATGTTGCCTTATTGACATTCAAGTGCGGAATGTTCAATTTACACTAATTTAAAAATTATGAAAAGCCAATTTGTACACGTTCTTGTTCACAATTGCTATGGCTGGACTGTACGAATTGGTAGGCAGTGACGAAATTGTAGCCATGGGATGACCGAGGCTACTCTTCTTAAATAGCCATAGATCGTAAAAAAAGAAAGTTGTAATTTTTGAGCATGTTGTAGTAAAGAACTTAACGATGGCTTTGAACATTTGCAACATTGAACTAAAACATGCTTCATAGGTTGTCATTCTTACTTTTTTGACGATTCATACTCTGAAGAATATCAGGCGAGAAAGCTTTATGGTATGTTTTTAGCGCAATGTTTCAAATTTCAAAGGCGACTGTACTTTCCAAATTTTGCAGTAAAAAAGCTGGCTATTGAGATTTTGGAAACAATTTTAAATGTCCTACTTGTAGTCTCAAGAAATGTGGACGTAAACTAAAACGTAAGCTTAGACGCAGTGGGGGTCTGGCACTATAACCGCAAGTGGAGTAGCTAACCTTGAAGTTCCAGTTCAAGTTGTGGCAAGTAAACCTTTTGAACCGCACCCACAAGTAAAGGAATTGCATTAAATACGTTTAGTTGATATTATTTATTGATGGATAGATATATGAAAAAGGAAATACGTTCTACTCGAGTATTTGCATGGCGTTACTCGAGGTGGCTGGGGTTGGATTACCACCCACGCATGGAAAAACCTATATTTGCAGGGCAAAATCTTCTATAGCAGGGTAATTTTTCGTTGTTTACAGAGTAAATATTATTTTTGCAGGGCGAATTCGCCAGTCCCCTGCTCCACAACTTATCACTAGAGTATGTCCCAGTTTATTATAGTATAATACTTCACTCAATGCAAATTATATTTTCAAGCTTTTTATACTTAGTACATCAAATAGGGGCTGAACTACGCCTGTGTTAACATTTATTATATATTCAGGTTTACGCTTTGTCGGGCGGACGAGGTCCGGGACTCGAAATAACTTTTGCATCCGACATCACCCAGTCAATCATGTATGTTTATGACTGCGCCATTTGGCAAGTAACGGAGGTTATTGTAAGGAGAGCTGGACAGATACGGCTGTTTATAAGACTTGTTCTCATAGATTGCTAAGATGTTTAGTTCAAGCTCCTACTTGTCAATCGTGGCTTCTCTTGCTTGTGCGTCGGTCGTTTCTGTCTCGTCTCTCGAGGCAACTTTTGCATCGAGTAAAACCACTTATGGCAGTGTAGTGCATTGGTGCTGGTAAACAGCAACTCAAGACGGTGTTTTACTGATTGTTTGAAGTAATCCAATGGCCAGATATTAACCACAAACTGAGTAAGCCAGTGTATGCAGTAGAGGAAAGTCAGGGCATTCTTGATCATAGCTCCAGAGAATGTTTTGGAGACCAAGTTTTTTAAACTTCTCATATTTCTATGCAAATTCGTGGACCGTTTATAAAAGTATACAGAGGGAACCTATTTGTTCTTTCCCGTGAAGTCGTCATTTTCTGATTGGATAAAAGTCAGTAGTACATATGAACCATTTGTAGGATAAAGCTAAGTTCAGGTCCTGAAAAAAAGGAGAAATGCTACTGCACGCTAATATATTGTAACGCGTAAGCCTGCAAACCCTTGTGTTGCAATTATGTGGTTATTAGACCATAAAAATAAAATGTTTTTATGACAGGGTACGAATGACAGAAAAGTAAAGGATCCTCTTGGAAGCTGATAAAGAATGACATATCTATACATCATAAAAACTCCCTGATAATTTCTATATAATAGACATTTTTACTTGTTAATTGCTAGTTTGTGAAATGTGTTATGTTGACCTTGTCTCTTCAAAATCGTCAGGTAAAAAGAAGAGCAAACACGAAGAACCAAAACCTAAGGAAGACACTGAAGCAGACAAAAAAAATGGCGATGAGGCACCCGCAAGTAAGAAGATTTCCTATTTCCTTCATAGATTTTCATTGTATGAAGTGACCATCAATAGCCATCAGCTGGAACATTGGATTTTGCCTGGTTTGCTAAATCTTCTGTTTCTGAAAAATCTCCTTTGACTGATTTAATCAACACTGACAACTCTCCTTTTACCGACTTTATCAACGGGTTTTTTACTATAGTTTTGCTACATGGCGCCAATAGATCGCCGAAGTACGTTTCTGATTATGCTATCATCTCAAAATACATAAATACATATCAACTCAGACCCTGCTGTCGAACCTCAGCCAGCAGTACCCGATTACATCCCGAAGTTTCTTTCTCTATCCTCGTCTTGCCTTCCTGCCATGGCAATATCACATAAGGCATTTAAAACCCCGAACCGTCTTGCTTGTAGGTGTGACTCAAAATCCAGCTGCGCACTTTTAATGTGCACAATTAATTCCATGGTCTTTCCTGTCTTTTGCAGTACTTCTTTATAACTCATTGTCATAGTCAAACGGATTATATTCATTCTACTGTAGCACCACATTAGGAAGCTGTTAACTCTGCTCTCCGGAACTGGACTTGTTGTCAAAGTTTCACTACCATACTTTCCTATGGACTACAAAAAAATGTCTTGAGAATGCAGCTTCTGACTTCCAGGTCTATACTGGGGTAGAAAGAAGAAATTTCAGATCCATAACATTTGCTCTTGCTTTAGCTAAGCGTCCGATTATTTTCTTACTGGTTTATTCCATCAGTAGTGATAGTGCTTTCTAAGTATGGAAACTCATTAATGTACTTCATCTGGCTTTCATCTAGCAAGATGCTGACTTTCGGAACAACTGTGGACTTGAAAAAGACCATTGCAAATAAAACGCAGACTTAAACTCGCAGTATTAAGTTGGTGTCGTTCCTGCAAATAGTCTTCCACACTTTGCTATTAGAACTGTCGACATATCCTTTGTTTTTTAAGTCAATGGTCATGAAGAGGGCGTCAGACTTTACGCCTGGGTGTAAAGTCTTGCGTTTGAGCTTTAGGTGGTTATTTGGTATGCATGAGTCACGACTAAGGTGTTGTTAGTGTGGGACTACGTTGACGCCGAAGAGGAAGACCAGGACTAAACGTCCGTAGTCTTGAGCTCTGTTGGTTACAGCGGTAATATTACACCGACGTGAAATGTGTGACATGGTGCATGATTAAGGACAAAACGTAAGCTCTGCTGACATGTACGCTAAAGCGAGTGGGAATCTGAGCCCTGTTATGAAGTAAGTTATTGTTTTAAACCGAAATAATTCTCTAGTCATGTTGGTAGGCGGTAACTGTATTTGCATGGAAGTGTTTGCAATTTGCCTTGCTTAAGAACTGTGGCAGCTGAGGAAGTCTTAAATATGCATGGCAATTGGCACTTGAAAATGTTGATCCAAGTATACTTTAGACCTGTAGTATGCAGTGGCGTAGCGTGCAAATTTTCCCTGGGTATTCTCTCACTGACGAATATTACGAGGATGATCTAAACGCTTAGTCTTTTGGGAAGGTAACAAAGGTTACCATCGTATATGGACACTGATTGCATTATTGATGAAGATCAGCATTGCATGTGGACAGTAATTACTTTTCTCTGCCATACTTTGCTGAAAGACAGGGAAAAAAATATATTGCTAAGGGTAAGGACCGAACCTAAGTCCTGGCGTACAAGCGACACGCTTTGACGACTGTGCTACAGATACACTAAGTATATGGCTGAATTTAAGTTGTTATAATTAAGTGATTGCATTGATATGGAACATGAAAATGGCCATGTTATCGTCTTTCACATGAAGGTGTAGGTAAAAAATAACCGGAAAGCTGCATTTTCGTGCTTAAATTGAGCAGCCATCGTCAGAACTGCAGCAAAATTCAAATACGCCTTAAAAACATTGTCACAGTGTGGACAAAATTTAAGAATTGTGGATCGTTGTGACTCGTTGTGGATCATTCCTCACTTTAATATGTAGGCAAGAGTGTTCCCTCTGCTTATTCGTCTTGGCCTGTGGCTCAGTAGCCTACTATGAGGCTGCAAGCTGAAACTTTTCAGGTTATTTTCCTATTGTTTAACTCGCACGTTTAGCAATTTAGGTAAAAAATATTCTGCACTCTGATTGGTTAAATCGTGCCCAAAGGGATTCACCTCTGATTTCAAGACCTTGATGTGTAACAAAAGAAAACAGCAATGGTCTTCCCCTACGCAAAATTCCTTTCATGTTTTAATAAAAGAATGAGCATGACATTCTTTGCAATCTTAATGGGCGAGCTATGACAGAAGTTAATGCAAAATATTGCAATAATTTCAAAATCATTTGCAGCGGGTTTGCTTAATTTCAACATTAAGATTAAAAGCTTATTCGAGACAAACGATATACATTGAAAATTGTTATTTCACTAAAATCCCAGGGTATTCACTGAATACCTTGCATACCTGGACGCTACGCCACTGATAGTAAGGGGGGATCCATTTCAGACAAACATGCTGCGAAAATTGCTATGCTGTAGTACTCACTTCAGAGTGTTGACTGTGAGGATAGCGGAAGCTAATTGAGTGTTTTAGGAGCTGTTATAAGCAATGAAGAACGCACAAATTTCATAACCAAAATTCGCTTTTAAGTTTAGAAAAAAGAAATACTTTTAATACATCTCTAAAAGCTTCCTGGACTTTGCAGTTTGCTTTGGTTTTATCTGCACATTGCCCTACCCACTGCCTAGGAATGTAGATACATAAGTGACACATTTTTTCTTCTTGATCACGGCGATGCCTTAATCTAACTCAGTTATCGTCTTTATCCGTTCCCTGCCCATATCCTTGCAACTAAAGGAACCAAACTGACTGCAACTATTTTTTATGATTATCCCGTGAAAGCAGAGGCCATATTTGTTTCTCCTCGAACTGATTACTATGCTTAGACTAAACTTCCTTACGCTGAGACGAACTATGCCCAGTCCTAAGCTTATGCCACACACAACAACATCCTTAAGCCCAGGACTAGTTAGTCCGGACGTAAGGCTTATTCGTGGCCTAACTTAGTCCTTCTCCATGTATATGTGTATATGGCCACAGAAGACTCCCCATCTTCTTACCGGCCATCCTTCTAAAGCCTGGTTTACACTAGGGATAAACGCCCAATGGGAATGACGTTTAACATTTGACAGTACAAACTCACTTTAGCACTTTGTCTATTGCTGGTTTCAAAATGTTTAAAATGCAAATCTGGCATTGTTTCCTTGGCAACCCAGCAGAACACGATCTTGCGAAACTTGTAGCAACGTTTTATTTTATTGCGAAAGGTCAGTTTCTCGAGTGATCTTTCTGCCAAAGTTCTTGTAACGTGGATGGCATCTGTTGTACGCTTGCAGGGGCGCTAATGCGTTTTAAGGGGCGTCCAAGGGACCGTGTTTTGCCACAACTGACATATTTTTGGGAAATAGATTTCAAATCATAACTCCTTCTCTTACCGCTTTAGGCAAATTCCAATCCAATTCAACTATTAAAGTAAATTTGAATGCAATGCAACGGTTGAAGCAAATTCGAATGCAATGCGGTGGTTAAAGCAAATTTGAATGCAATGCAATAGTCACTTTAATGTGAGTGTCCTAAAGATAGTAAAGTGGACTTTCATCCTTGCTGATTTCTGTGATAGAATGATACAGGTTTTTTATTAACTAATAGTTTGACTTATTTTGTCTAAGATCCTTGAATTTCAGTTTAACAAATAGTTGGTAAGCACTTATCAGTTTGCAATAATTTGTTTTAATTTTTCAGAGGGAAATGATGAATTAGGGCCTGCACCACCACCACCAACAGGTGACAATTTAGCCGGAAGTGGAGAAGGCAGTGGTAAGTGTACCTTGACACTTCGAGTTCCCCAAAATGTTGGTTTAACGGTGCCCTATTGCAAAGAATGAGAAACTACAGTTTAAAAAATTCCCGCAGCAAGAAAGAAAATTACTTTTATTAGTTGCTGATAAATGCTTGTAAACTAACTCAAACACGTGACAGGGAGTCTTGTAGCATTCATAGTTGCTACTGAAAACACTCATTTTAGATTCATGTTCAGAAATGCAACAATTATTTTTAAATATTTTTAATAGGTTGGACAATTTAGGAATAGTACTAAAGTACTTAAATACTCCTCTAATTTCTGTTACAAAGAAATGAGAAATGCAGATTTATAGTAATCAGCACTTGAAGCACTTAAAATACTTGCATCAGCAGAAGACTTCTAGTAGCACAAGCAGTAGCCAGATGCGAGTGATAAAATTAAAGGCTTACATACCATTGATAGTGCCCATGGTAAACCAAGGCTAAGGACGCCAATCCAGGTTAACCTTGAATGACAATAAAAAGAGGAAGATTCAATGTAACCAATCGCATAATTAAAAGAGCTAATGGATGTTGCGCTAAAAGAGGCAACTTGTTAGTTCCTGTAGTAGTTTTCAGGAAACGTTAAAGATGTTAAGAATTCGTAGATAAGGTCTGTTTTCTTAAAAGAGCAACAAGACCTGATCATTACCGTTTGCACCTCTACTGATAATAGTAAAAATAACAATAATAAAAGTAATAATAATCATGATAATAATAATAATAATAATAATAATAATAATAATAATAATAATAATAATACTGCTACT
>JANTCA010037850.1:0-20191 GCA_024741275.1 Chironex yamaguchii
CACCGCTGGGTTTCGTCTCGTAATACCAAGGACTTTGAATGTCCTTCACCAAACCTTTGTGCCGTGATGGCACGGAGTTTTGAGTGTTGGCTTTCAAATCAGAGGATTGCAAGTTCGAGCCCGGTCGGCTCCCACTTAGTGCAGCTATTATGGTAATGCCCACTCTTGATAAACATATAAAAAGTACTGTGTCTGTTGAGGTATTATATATATATAAGTAAAGAGACATCATCTGATACTGAAATATTGCACAAAGGAGCACCTCTGCCACACAAAGGGGTGTGGTCTTTAAATATTTTGCAGCAATGCCCTTGAGTTAATGTTACATCGGTGGAAAAACAATTTGACTTAAATAGTAAGTGCAAGTATCAAACAATCAACCTGTATTTACCATGTAATTCATATACATATGAAGCACAATGCAAAATTATGTCACTGATTAATGTTTATCTTCTTTATGGTAGTGTATTACTGCTGCACGTATTTCTCGTTTGGGCTATGCAACTCAAACCCTCTGTGAACATCTCCAGAGGCAAACTCACCAGATCCCAAAACTCTTCCAAAACTGTAACTGCTGATCAGCTACAAAATATTTTAAAAACAAATGTGGCTTAGCTACATTGGTGATGAGTGTATACTTAGAGGTCGCATTCTCATTTTGCATGTGGCAAAGTGCTCCCTTGATCTACATGTTTCTTGTTGCTTGCTAGAAATGAAGCTATGTATGCAAGGTTTGCAGATGTTCTAGTTTACCTTTACTGCAAAACCTACTGACAAACAAAGTGATAAAACAAACTTACCAACTTCCTAGATTCATCAAGAATATTGGAGATTGTTGCATTGGGATCATCATACTAATTAAAAAAACACATAAAAACTCATTAACTTGTATATTCAGTTACAGAAAATGCATTCAGTAGGATACTCGTACTTATCTTAGTAGCCACAAAGGTTACATGCTTACTGCTGAGACAAACTGATACCCTTGGTCCACTTTTTTAGCAAAGGAATCCCTAGACCTTCCTTCAAATCCTTCCACACTCTGTAATTCATTAACTTGCAATATCCATACCATGTATTCCATAACTTGATTAGATGCATAGAACATAGAACATTATTTCTAATGTCACTAAACACAAATCCATCTAGTCCTTGGCAATCAATATTTTATAATTCCGTCTAGGCAATATAAGCAAGCTGTCTGAAGTGGCTGACTTTATCACCAAAGACAACAACAAAAATTCCAATGATAGGGGAGGAGGTCTAGTAACAAAATATAAAATTCGTAACTTTATCACCAATTTGAAGAAGTAAACGATCTACTTGTGAATTTATGACATGGAAGGTCTTTGACATATGACAGAATAAGAGATGGTGCATATATCATGTACAAATAGATAAAAAGGACTGGAGGGGAAAAACAGCTTAGAGAAAACCAATCGGAATAGTGACAAAGGATAATAAACAAGTTTAAGAATAGGTCTAGAAAGACATAGAGCTAGCGTATAGGAGACTATGCAAGAGAAAAAGGTATAAAATAACCAGAAAGAAAGGACAGGTTTGGACCTGGTTGTCAATAGAAGTCAATGTGTAACATAAGTTTGTGATGGTAAATGGTTCCTAAAGCACACATAAATTTGTTTCTTGACTCTGAGTTCATGGTGGTGGTCTATAATATTGTGATGAAGGGCAGTGCATTTAAGGTCAGTGGTGATGTTTTAGTCGGTCTGGCTAAAATGTGATGCTACAGATGTATTGTGATTGTGGCATATGTCTCTCAGATGTTCAATTCAAGGAAGCATACAGAAAATAAGTGTTTCATTTCACACACAAACAAAACATTAAGGACACGTAAAACAACCTTACTAAATATCTTCTATTCTCTATATTCATTTTCAAACTGTTTATGTATGTCCCTTAAAAAAACTACTGTCATTCTTGCCACCCTAAATTAATACCAACCAAACCAAATGCAAAATTCAACTATCACTATGACGTTTCCTTTACTACTACATTTCTAACCCTCATAAAGCAGTGAACAAGGCTACTATAACGATATCTGCATGAAAATTCTTGCAAGTTTCATGGCAGCTATGAAATGGATAGATTTGCCTCTATAAGCTTCAAGACCAAGTCCCTATCAATCAAGGCCTACTCTGATCTCACAGCTATCAAATACTAAACTGTACTAAAGCAAACAGATAAGCTATTCTATAACCACACAAAGTTTTTTGTTGTAGCAATTAATAGGCATATGAACCTTAAATATAGATGTATGTTTGTCCAACTAGATCGGAACAGCAAAGATCATTTGTCTATTGTTGTATGTGTTAATAAGCCATGTTACACTACCTACCAACAACTCAAAATTTTATGTGGAAAGCCTTTCATAACTGCCAACTTTGCTGTTTGAAATATCTAGTATAAAGGTAGTGATGAAAAGTGCAACCCAGATCAAATAATTCAATACCTCCTGAGGTCTTTCGAATTGCCTGTTGCATTGGTTTAACAGCCATGCAACAAGAGATGTAAACATGTTAAATTGTTCTCCCGGATTTGTTGGTATGGCAAAGTAATGTCTAAAATAGAAATATATCAAAATTACAATGATACAGTTATAACTATAAACATTTTGTAGAATTAAGCAAACATATTTCATTTCAAATGTCACCTTAACATACACAGGAATGTTATAATCAATTAAACTTTTATGTTGTATAAGGACAGTTACATCATTACATAGGAATTTACTCAAATTTGTATCAAATTTTTTCAAAACTAGTAATTCCTAACCAAGCTTAATCAACATTCACATTATGTAATTGACAAGAACCACCTCTCGAGAGTGCAAATGTTAAGCATAAAAAGTCCTAAATTTTTCTCTTTATAACCTTGTTTTCTTGGGTTATACTACAGCTACAGACACTCTCCAAAATTTCATTGCTATAGCCAAAGCCTTATCAACTACGCTGACATACATTACAAATAGAGGCCTAAAGAGCTAGAAACATCCACCTCCCCCTGCCAAAAAAAATATTCAAGTCCACTTAATCAGCTAGTCGTCACCAAATTTGATATCCATATATGCACAAGTACAAGCAACAAGGAATGATTTCAAACATGAACACTAATAAGCTATTACACTACTATTCTTATGATTATCAAGATACAATAATAGATGAGTTGCAAAATGTACAGATGATGCACAAGAGATATTTCCTTCCTCTCAGAAATAAATAAGAAATTGAGAACAATGGTTCATCTACCTTGACAATAATTTCATACTCCATCCCTTTGAGAATGCTCTTTCGTAATCAAGCAGTTTCAACTTGTCCAACAGTTCCTCCATAGTTGAAAATGTATTTAAATATGCAATACCTGGTCCCTCAGGATCTAAATCTGCACCTCGTCGAGCTTCCTCTCCATCCATAACGAGCTTAGGCTACGCAAAACAGTATAATACACTTTGACTTACAGAACGGAGCACCAGGAGATATCAAAACAAGACAAGCTGGCACCATTTCTTGGTAGAGCCCAGGCCCCCCTGTCGTAGATTTGTATAATTGCCATAACAACTGAAGTTCAAACAGCATTACAATGGAACAGATTGAAAAGGCGAAGTTTGAAGAGGAATAGGATTTTCAATCTGATGAGTTGATCGAATATTATACTGTGGGGCTCACTGCCTCGCTAAAACAGGGCTCGTCAGCCCCTCTTGTCATTTCCCGGAAAGGGCTTTAATAATTGCAATTGTAAGCCTGATTACCTTTTGTCACTATCTTGCCAGCTTTCATAAAAAATCGTCTATTGGCGAAAACAAGGATTTTGAAAAAAACTTTTCGCTCTGCTGCTATTACAAGACTTTTCGAAAGCTCTTCAACTAAACAAAAGCACAGACAAGTGAGGAAACTTAAAAATATTTATTGTGAACATTCATAACACGTTCTCGAATTATTGTCAGTACAGCTTATTACGCATAATTTATCTACGTTGTTGCAAGAATAATATGCCAGTACATTTGTATTTTATTATTTCAGCCCAGCTTTTCTCGTCGCTTTCGAGGTTGTCTTCTCTTGATGAACTGTTGTTTCGAGTTCACTGCCAGCAGGTTCTCTCAGGCAGGTACTGCAACTAACCCCTATTCACTATGCAGTATTGTTCATCAACTTTATCTTTGGCGTGCCCTGGTACCTTTAATGGGACAGTCTTGGACAATATTTCTTGATCTCTCAAAATCTGACAAACCAAAGGGAACGGAAAACACATCTACAATTTTCTGTGGACGGATAAAGTGCTTTATCTTGTCTCTCAATGATGTGCTGTGTCCGTGTAAGGTAACTAAACTAGGCATATGTAACAGTGAATCTCAAGCAATTAAATACTGTTTTGTTAGTTCTGTGTCAATATCCACTATTCAGTTCCAATGTTTTATTGTCACTACATCATTTATCACATAGAACACAAACATTCATGTGATATTTTTTCGAAGCATTGCGGGAGATCAGCTCCTAAAATGCAGGAGATTTGAGTGTCAATGCAGGAGATTTATGCTTACGTAAAATTGCAGTGGTGTATATAAATAACAAAATTTAAGCACAAGATTTTATCTTTTATGGAGACTATATAGGTGAACTTAGTTCTGGCAATTAAGCTAATTGTATGGTAATTTGCCCATTTTATTAAATTTTCCCTATTTGGAATCTGGACTAGGAGAAGTTTTCTCCAGAGAAAAGACCATGTACCAGTCCCCAGAATGTCATTGCAATGATGTGGAATACGGTAACAATAGTATGCATTTGGCAACTGTGATGGACGTCGTAGTGTATGTACATTTTGTGGACTCATACACTACGCCATCCATTCACTGCACGTCCCAAAAGTACTGTTTGCATTAAGCAAATGTACCGATGTACGACAATGAACTAAGTAGATATTATTAAGTGCACTAAATGTGATGTTCTGTACACAGATGAAGTGAATCGCTAGTTTTGCAAGCAGCTTGGAGACATTCACTACCATCGTCATACACCTGTACAATCACATCTTGGCAAGAACGACCACGACATCACTACCGGTCTTGAATGCAATATCGTCCTTTGCTACACTAGTCTCAAGTCTGATTAAGACTATGGTTGTGTGGGTCAAAACTTCGAAGAGGGATTGTGCTCGTCATTTTTAACTGGTTGCGTACTAGGTACTAGGTGAGACATTGTATTTTCTAACAGACCTCGAAAAGTTCTTCAGACTGTTCAGAGATTTCTTGATATTGTTCTGTTCAAAACCCACCTCAATTATCCTCAAATATTACTGCGTTGTCAGGAAATCCAGGCTCTCTTGATTACTTCCATTAACATTTTGTCTGGAGTTTTGTACTTCTCTGTGTCCTCATCTCAACAACAATCATAAACCCTAAAGTTTCTATCCTAGCTGCCATTAATCGACATCTATCCTCGTTTAACCACAGGTGAATGACATGTTTGGCCTGACCAAACACACTTACTGCTGCTTCACTGATTCCGCCACTGAAATTAGTAGCCACGTTTTCAATGTACTCCTTATCTAGCAAGTCTTCAAAGCGACCACCGATAACTGAAATGGAGCCTTACCTTATTGGGTCTATTAAATTCTAAACGTTTTTTGCAACTGGGTATTTTCTTATGTGCTTTCTTAATTTTAATCTTAACCATAACTGAGTTAGGATCAGTTCAAATGTCGGCACCGGGACAAAAAAAAGTTACTGGTAGCACTCATCGTAAAGAGTCATGTTCATCAAAATATTACTGGTAATACGCTTGTTAGATCCCGCAAACGTAAGCTGTCTTCATCCTTTTCCAAATCCGACGTTTTACCTTTACTCTGTCAAGATTCAGTAAGAAGCAGCCATAAGTGATCCTGGCACTAACCTATCCGGCTTGAGTTTCTTGATTATGTTCATATGTTTGCAACATGTTAGACTGTTCGTGGACAGGAAAACCTGGTGGCGTCCATCTCCTCCTTATATTATGGATGATCATTGCCCCGCAAATTAAGTCATCTTGCCTTTAATAGGTATTGTTTTTATTCTTGCTGGCTGTTTATTGAGCCGATGGGGTCATACTGAGTGAGCCAGTTAAGTCTCCAATCAGCCAACCCATCTCAATCAGAACTGGGTTACGTGCTACGACTAGCAGATAAGGAATTAGCCTAGTCTGAGTTGAATACTAATATATTAAAATTGCGAGTTACTTCTTCACCACCTATAAAGAGCAGAAGATATGAAATTTTATAAACGTTAGAAAACAGCAACCTCTTTCTCAATACACCAAAAATGCATAATAATATTCACCTAAGAACAAGAACTATCTAAGCCTTTCTGTAAATCTAAACCTTACTGTAACTACATAGTGATCTGGTGTAAATCACGCGTAGAAAGCAAGAATTTCACTCGCAAGGTACGAAAGAATTCTTAAGGACTTGAAAATACTCATCTAAAGACAAGATTTTTTAAAATCTATTGAACAAAAGTCGATATATGCCTTCTACAAGAGAACTGATTGTGTAGCAGATGTATTGAGATCTGTAAAGCAATAAACAATGTAAATCAATTAAATATGTCAGAAATATGGGAATAAGAAACTAACTACTTGTGATTGAATCTACATGAGTAACTGAAAAAAATGAAGTTTGGATAAACCGTTAGCTTACTATTATGTTTCTTCGTAATTTTCAATAGATTTGCTTTAGGAGGATAATCAGAAAATAAAATATATGAAAGATCATTATTTGAAATATCACCGAATGGCCTAAATTGTTCAAAGTCTTACGATCAGGTTTCTGATCCAGGCGACAAAACTAAAACCGTCTAGTTTTCATTTAATTTAAACGTCTCATACTCTTGGTTGGGAATAAACTTAAATAAAATTTCCTATCCTGGCGTTTATGGTAGCCATAGACAGGACGTTAATATACCTTTACCGTAAAGTAATTATTTATAATTATTACTCATCGAAGAAGTCAGTCTTCAGTCCCTCCAATACGGCAGACACAACGTTGATGAAGTCATGTCAAATGTTCCATTAGTTGGTATTACGGTGCCCTGAAAGACACAAGTAATGGTAACTAGATGCAAGTACCGCAGTACCAGAAGCCAGTGATACAAATGGAGTTTGAAAAGAGGAGGATTCAAAGGACGAGGATTCAAGAAAGGAGGATTCAAAGGAGGAGGAATCAAAATAGGAGGATTCAGAGAGGAAGGATTCAAAAGAGGAGGAATCAAAAGAGGAGGATTCAGAGAGGAAGGATTCAAAAGACGAGGATTCAAAGGAGGAGGAATCAAAAGAGGAAGGATTCAAAAGAGGAGGATTCAAAGGAGGGGGAATCAAAAGAGGAGGATTCAAAAGAGGGAGGATTCAGAAGAGGTAGAATTTTAATGTCATGTAAGAAGCGCTCAACCTTCTTAGATGTTGATCTTGGAAAGTCATCACATTTCAATGCAATGGATATTCTGCTTACTGGAACGTTGGAAGATGGACGGATCAGAAGTGTTTAGCTGAAGAAATAAGGTTTTTGGGAAGCTTTAAATGAAGTAAGAGAAAATTTCTGTGCACACCATTGTCGATAATTCGGGGTGTTTTAATCTTAAGCCTATTATTCTTATGTATGGAAACACGGAACCTGTTTGTTGAATTTTTGTTTTCAGACTTAAGCTCTGTTAGCAAAGATGAATCGTACTATTTATTCTACAAGTGCTCGGAAGGGAGTACTCTCTTTAAAATTAACATACAAGATTGATTTACGACAACCAAACATTTTGAATTCGGTAATTATGTATATGATATCAACGTACTTACTATATTGGTGATACTGAGACTGAGATCCTTAATTCAAATCTACAATCATTTTGTGGCACAAAATTTGAAAGTCGCCTTGAACATTTGCGATATTGTGGCAAACATCAATTCCTCCTAGAAAACAGCCATCTCTCGCTTGGAAAGCGAAATGATTGCCAAATCATGCGATTCTGCCATAAGCCAACATTTACTAGAAAAACTGAGAATGCGCCAAAATGCATAAGGAGGAGAATTTTCGGATAATTGGCACAGCTAGATCGTCCTTTCATCTAAGTGTATTGGAGTCTGTCTACATTATCGTAAGAAAACCAGTACTATATAAGCAGAAAGAGTTCGTTTTTTCACTTGGACTCTACCAATAATGCTTTGTTTCTTCATTTTCTCTTTGTTTTTTTCTTTTTTTGTTTATGATTGGCTAGTTTTGATACACGTTCTGTATACAAATGGTTGACATATACATATATTTTTCTTTCTAACGCTGAAGACTGTCAGACGGAAAAAGCTTTCAAGTATGTTTTTAGCGCAATGTCGGAAATTTTCAAGGTAATTTAGATGTCTAGTGATAAGCATCTAAGTAAGGCTCCTGATAAAGCTTACTAGCATAATAATTCTGGTCTTGATGTTCTCCTTCAAAAAGACAATGTAGTTTTTTCCCATCAAAGCAGACTATGGTGGCTAATAACAGGCCTAAACACTTATTCCGTGAAATTGAAATTGAACATGTTACCTGGTACTATAAACGTCAACCTTACACCACTTTAGCAGTTCTTTTACAATAAAACCTCAAGTCAGCAATCGGGTGACCCTGGCTCGATACTCAGATGATCAATACCTATTACGTCGCTTCTGCTTTGTACCCAGGACAACCTTACTTATATCTAAAACTAGTACAAACGACAGTAAATGAGCTTGTAGCTTAAAAAGACATTGCTCTTTTAAGAGTAATCGGTTATAGGTAAGCACCAAACTACACAAGTCGACCATCCGAGTTGAATCACTTGGAACTATTGTGCTATTCCTATTGAGTTGTTTAACTCACTTGCAAAGGCTTACAATAGGTTTGCGGTCAAGATGACTTGGGTTCAATTCTCAAAAGATTGTCCACATAGCGAAATTGTAGTAACGCAATTGTAGTGACGCAATCATCAAATCATGACCTCTTAATTTCACCTCTGAGAAACAACGTCCCGGTAGCTCAGTTGTCAGAGCATCTGCCCCGAAAGCAGAAGGTCGAGGTTTCAGTCCCCACCCCGGACATGCGATTTGTTTCTCAGAAAAACAACAAGGTAACTTTCATTTCAATACAAGTCATGAGATCATAACTGCAGGGTCACAAAACAGTCACATTGGTGACCCCGACGTGACATGGATGTGTTGATTGTGAATACTGGTTGTCTATTCAATTTTGTCTCCATTTTCACCATTCTGTAATAGATCATCGTGTGACATTAAAAGATTCTATTACAAAGTAGACCTTTTAGATCATCGTGAGAAGTTTTATCCAATCACCCAAAACATGCCTTAAAAATCACACTCCTGTCACTTTGATATCAGATTAGTAATTTCATGCATCTCTCTCTCACCACATTTGTAACACTATCCAAATTATTTTACAACTGGTCTTCCACAATTGTTATTCAACAGCCACTACATCTTGCATATTTTATGAAAGAAACAAGATTTAGGAAGGTGCCTATTTTCTCCACCACTGACATTTAACCTAAGTGCTTTGAAGACTTTCTCTCTTTCGGGAGGCTAACATGGATTCATTGCAGTCTGTCGAAAAGTGCATACCACTGACATTTTACACTGTAATTTGGACAATTGCGTGAAGTGTACTTCTCGTCAGTCACCTTCCTTATGACAGTTTGGACACAAGTGTACTCCTTTGTTATGTTATAAATAGTATTATTTCAGTGACCTACAAAACCGTCAAGTATACCGAAAATGTAAAAGATACTTAACAATGTGTCTTTAGAATATTTCTTAATCCATACTTTTGACGGATTTCTGGTATCCAAGAAACTATCCTTTCATTAAGATTAGCATTTCATTTTTCCGTCAGATAATTTGTCAGAAATATCAATCCGTCCCTTAAGACAAACAACAGTCGTTTCATTAACGTAGATTGCAAACTAATTTCGGCATTCATTTCTAACACACTTCCATTTCGTATAACTTGTATACTTGGCGAGTCTGTAGAATAATTATTTGATTTCAGTTGAAAGAGTACGCAATCAAATTCAAAAACTTTAAGGTCCAAATTCTGTGTTTACAAAAGAAGACGTGGAACACTTGGCAGAAGAACATACCTTACCTTAGGTATCTGCGTTGATTTTTTTCTCGTTAGATTGTGTCTCATATTCTTCTAGGTAATATCTTATAACTTGCTTATTGACACCCACGAAGAAATAATGCGTAGTTGTTACATTCATGTCTGTATTGATAGAAGTCAGTAACATCCAGTGAGAGTGATGATTAGAGTACGTCTGCCTGCAGACAGTTGTGCTTTGATTGCTTACGTTTATTATATGCTCGGTTCACCAAAAACTCTTTGCGTAAACCAGAAAAATGGTTTTGCCTTCTTAAATTTCAAAATTAATATGGAGGTTATGTATCAGCCGGTACCATCAGTCAACTGTATTTAGCTACAATTAGCAATAGAAAGCATTTATGTGAAACTAGACAAGAAATGTTATACCACGTAAATGTTATACTACTTCTTTTACATCGATGACGAGGTATTTCGGTATTCCATCCCTTAGAAGCACACTTTAGGCTATGGGGTTAACAAAGTATCAGGTTCTGAATGCAGATTCAAATTTATAAGGAGTATAGTCCTTTCAACCAAGCTCTGTACTTGCACAGTATAGACGAAGTCATGACAAAGTCAACATTTCAGCGGCTTGTATGGAGCTGTGGACTAATGAACACCGTGACGTCAGCAACTCAGATCCAACTACGTTGCGCAGGATAATAGGCAGAATACCTGATCACACTTACCTACAGTATTGAGATACGGACAGCCAAAAGCAGAAGCAATTAGCCTGCAGCAGATCATGTCTAAAATATGAAAGACACACAACCAAGTCACAATGAACAACATAGGAAGGTGATATGAGGGAAATACTTGAGCGATATGCGCGGGCAGCTAGACAGTTACGAATTTGATAACTATGTAGTGTTACATCAAAGGATTCCTGTGTTAACGTAATGATTTAATATTTTTTAGATGTTGAGTAATAAGAACAATTTAGTTTTTGCAACTCGTTTAACTTCGATTGGACTATCGCTAGGCTGACTAATGTAGAATGTGTATATTGATTGGCTATTATATTTTAAATATTTTTTATTTTCTTCCGTTGTATTTAAAAAGTAAAGCAGTGAAGCTTAATTTCAGTTCGGCATGTAAAGTGAATATTGAGATTAAGAATTTGGCATAAAGTATTGGACTTTTCTGTTGTGTTTGTCCTTAAGTCGAGCTAAGAATCAGTAAAGTGGAGTAGAATTCTTCAACAGCTGGCTGCATACGACCTACTATCGACCAATTACTGATCACGTGGGGAAAATAGACCACTTGCTACCCGTGAAGTCTCAATACGTTAGACGATAAACCATTTGGCAATAAACTGAAGCACACCAAGATAATATAGCACGAAGATGTTAGCTGACACTGGCGACTTGAAGAAGTAATTTTTGAAGACGTTTTGTGAGTATTTTGTGGAAATCAGTAAAAAGGAAACAGGCTAACAAATGAGGGACTGTTAAATAGTCCTAATCCTAAATGCTGTAAAGATTTGTAAATTGTAACATGTTCATCAAGCTTGTTATCTTGAGAGGTCATGCACGAAGAGTTAAGATTTGACTACCTTTAATAACGAGAAGACTTAATGTCATCCTAGTCTTCAGCTGTAATAGGGACCAACCAAAAGGTCGCAGTCTAATAAAAGTTGCTAATGACTTTGCTTGTCTACAACAAGAGCGCTACAAGATATTTGGTATGTTTCCTCTATTAGACACAAGAGAGAGTAGCATATAAAAATGCACTATTCAGCTAGCTGTTGTTATTGGAAGGTACTTTTTAATTATCAGCATCATTTACCATTGTTAAGTCTTAGTTCACTTTTTAATGGAGGGCAATGGGAAAGCATAGGCAGAAACATACTTGCATAATAAGTGTATGCACTTTAATAAATTGCAACTGATTTCACTGCTTATTCTGACATCTTACAATCAATAGTGCCAAGATATTACACCACAGTTATATAAAGCATGAATTTGCTATTGCTCTCTAGCAAAAAATGATCGCTTGTTTTTCACTCTTTTCTGTGTAACTAACCCTCTAAGCTTTCTTGTAAACTGCAACAAATTTTAGTCTATACTTCATGCGGTAATGGTCGATTGTGATGCGCCATTTCCGGATTCATTGAGCCCGCAGCAATCTGTAGATCGGGCGACCATCGATCGATTGCGCTGCACGTTTGATGGATATCTCTATAACAGTTCTGCTTTTAGAAGGCAAATAAACGAACAAATAAATAAATGAATATAATATAAAACAATCAATCGTAATTTGTACCAAAAATCATATCATGTGTGCACAAAACTCGAAGTGAAACACATCTCTTCCATTGCCCACACTCTTTATTGTCGCCATCACTCGGAGTTACTTTAAACAAAAAATCAAATGAACATGGTCCACCGTTGTTCTGTCCGCATTACTGAAATAATTATTTCGAAGGTTTTAAAGGAAGACATTGCAATTAAAGGAAAATGAAGTAAAGTAAATTGCAAAAATCCACTAAAAAGGGTTCAAACTCGATCCTCTAAAACTGGTGGCCAGACCACTTGTAAGTTCAACACATTTATTATGTTAGCTAACATTACGTTAAGGAGCCTTCCTAAGAAGCCTTTGTTAGACTCAGAGAAGTCCAGCATCTGTTACCCAAAATGTAGGAACCTAAATATACTTTTTCATCAAATCCACAATCCATGATAGGAGGACATGGTAAAGTGACTCATTGTTCAATACGTTGACAAGGAGACTTTAGCTTGCTACATATATGTTCTCGATGCTCCTAATATCTGTCCTGACATTAAATTAGTACTCAGTACCCGAGTCAAACTCAACGCGTTCCTAAAAACGAATCTTACACTATCAAGCTGTTCATTCAAGCTGTAAATTGTACACAAAACGAACTTCCTTAGGTGAAATTTATAATTATCTCTTTACGAAACCTATAGAAGATTATTTATATTACTATGCATTATGCCAACACATTTGAGTTTCGATTGAATGAAATTACACATAAATGCCAAGATTTAATGTCGCTATCGGCAAGGTGTTTGGTCGATTTATCGTATTATCAAACGGCAGCCAAAGTTAAAGTTTCATCTTTAAGGTCTCTGAAAATATTACGAAACGACAAACATTGTTGCTTTGCTGAAGGAGTACACCATCTAGAGAACAGGTAATCAGAATATTTGCTTTTCATTGTTGTCGTTGTTTACTTGTTATTTGCTTTATCGTTCTCGCATCATGTTTCACCTCTAAGCATCCAGTATTTTCCATTTTGTATACCTCCCTTTTGGTATCAGTACAAGTGTTTGCCTACGTTTCTTTATTGGATAATAAAGTCCTTTGTTTTACAATTAACTGTATATGATATTCAAGAGAGGTCCTGCAACCCTAATTAGTGCGAATCTCATACTTATCTATTTTTACTGTATAACACATAATGGTTCTGATGACTTGATTTTTTCATAAATATAGCATGGCTGATTCTTATAAAGTTTGCAATCCAAAAATGACAATAGTAAAGCAGCCAACGAGAGAAAATTTTGTTGCTAAGCCAGCTAGCAACGTAACAAAGCGAGAGATGTTCCTTTCTGTACCTTGCCATGTCTGTCATCGGCGTCGAAGAGCAAATCGTTTGATTACCTTTATTTTACAAATTAATTTGTACATTGTTTCTTAATCAAGTTGTCCCATGTTGCGGGATTTCATTCCTCCAAGACAAGAAAAGCGAGGCTACATCAACCACAAGATATATCAGTTTTGTCAGATAAAACGGTTGTATACCAAGGTTGACAATCAAGTTTCCTTGGTAATCCATTAAAGTTAAGGGCGTGTAGTGGTAAGAGTCAAGGTCAGAGTTATTCCTCGATGAGATTAAAGTAATTCATTTAAAGCAGTAAGTGAATATATGAAACCTAAAGGATAAACGGAAACCGAAATTTCTTCATGATTAAGACGGCGTAGTTGAAAAGAACTTCAAAGGACATGAAAGCAATAACTGCTGAATGTAAGGAAGTATCCCGAGGCACATATATCAAGCTTTAACTTTAATAGAGAGTTCACAAATTTTATATATCCTATTGACTCTTTATTAACTAATATGAAATGCAAAAGAGTGCAATGTTTGGAGTGCACAGAAGGTTATCATGCAGCAAGCAATGCACCATCTGAAATACAATTCAAAACGGTGACGATTGAGCACAAACGTTTTGCTGAAATTCGCTTCTGCGTAAACATACTGCACATTTGTGCTGCTTCTTGACTTGATAAGGCCAAGCAGAAATCGGTTGGAAGCATTGCACCTTTTTAGAAAAGCTGTTTAACGTTTTCAAGAATGAATAGCAAATAATAGTATTGGTTCTGGCCCTACCGGTCCCTTTGTGAAATGCGTACTATGTTTTCAGAGAGCCACTATCTTCAACTTGCAAATTTACTCCATGGCTTGGCAATTGTTATCGCAATCATCAATTAGTATAGTTTTGCGCAACTAATGATTATTGTATTAGAGAAGTGTTAGGACTACTCATAATAGCAAAACAGAATGTATAGTGCTTATAAGATCGAATGAAACATGAATTTTCAGAAGATGTTGAGAAACCTTGCTTGTCTTTAATTCACAGCATTTGAGTCAAAACTGCTTGACTGTTTGATAGCTAAAAAGACGTATAGACTCTGGTATCATTGACCAGTCAACTTTGGTTCACTGATTTTGTCCCCTTCAGGTTCATACTATTTCTCTTTCCTTTGTCAAGCATTCGCAAAATAACAGTTTGAAGGCGGTCGACTTAAAAGCCAATCCGTCATAGTTAACTAAAAGGTCAATGACTTTAGAAATTGGTGTAAACAGCCTGCAATATACACTGACAACAAAAACCTTCAATGGGGAGGCCTCGTAGATCAATATAACCAATATGATCACCGACAAAGACTTTGCATGGAGGGAAAATGTAAGTGAGGAGGTATTTAGCAACTGCCCTAGTTCATGCACAAAAAACGTCTTGAAAATAAAGAGCTACCATCGGGTGCAGTGTGTTCCCTGTATCTTTGCAAGAACGATTGGAAAGAATAGAACGCTTGCCAAACGCAGACAGTAAAGTGGAAACTAGACTCTTTTAACTATGCTTAAGATGTAGCTTGGAATGCAAGTATAAAGCTGTTGCCTAACTTACTCAAAATCAAGTCAGAAGCCATGTTACACGTTGTCACAACCGTTGACTCGTTTCCATTCCCAGATTTAAAAGGTGTAAATACACTTGATACTTTTTAAGAATAAGCCTATATCGTCTTTGATTTCTCACTTCACATAAATTTGGCTTCACCAAACGGTGAGACGATAATCCTGTTATCCTAAAGATGAAACCTAGTAGATCTTAATTCGAAAATATTTCCAGTCGATAATAGAACTTAAGCTGCAATGTACGGTCATATTTTTGCTTAAGAGAGTATATCTTAAACATCACCGTTTTTAAGAAAAAACAGCCTTGTGACCGGCAGATGTAGCAAATAGTGTTAAGAAACAGTATCGTGATATACCTTTGTCTCTTGCTGCACACTACTCTCTGTAGCACCATTGTGCCCAATCCTGATTATCTCACAACCACACCAATTTCCTTCTCTTCACTGTTTTAACCTTAAATGGTGTAATAAACGAGATAACCTTAAAAATTGGCAATTTTGCTGGCTCTCTAAGATATGCTATATACTCGTATCAATGTACTACAATGATTGAAAACCGGTTGGCATTTAGATCTGCTGACAGCCAGGGTGGATCTTTCTCGGTTGACAGATTGATCAACAACTGACGTAAGAAGAGGTGGTGCGACTTCGATTGACGCACACGTTGTCTTTGGCCATGATGTTGTATTGGGTTGATAACAACAAGAAACAGGAAAAAACTTTTGGACTTTAACCCCAATTTTGCTACTAATATTAATTTGAACTTGCAAATTATAGCGACTACAAATACGCGTCTCAATTGCATTTCGTTTTATCTGATCAACAATTCTGTGCTGCAAAAGTTACAATAGTTACAATAATTTACACGCGTATTATTCCGTGTTGTAAATCATCCTGTTATGTTTCAAAAGGCAAAAGATTCTATTGAAATGAGCATTCATTCGTATAAATAGGCAAAATCAATTTTGCATGTCCCAAGATATTGAGCAACGACTGTCAAATTGAATAACCTTTTTAAGGGTGGGTTATATAGTATGTAAATCATTCTTATCATTCTTGCTAATTAACAATCCTTGGATTGTTAAAACAGTGGCTGAAAGGTCGCTGGACAGAAGAGTGGCAGACAGCAGATCGCTCCAGGCTGCACAGATTCGTGGTGGAACCAGGTCAGCTGCTTGGCGAAGAGCTGCCACGCAAACAGTGGACAACACTCAGTCGCATCAGAACTGGCGTAGGACGTTTCATGGCAACTATGGAATCCTGGGGACTGAGAGACTCTGCTGCATGTGACTGCAGCTACCCACAACAGACAGTGGACCACATTGTCGATCGGGCCTTAAGCACCGGCCTCCGAATGGCGAATGCGAAATCATCTCACTAGACGATGACACGAGGGCCTGGTTAGCCTCTACCGAGTTGCAGGTGTAACGACGGATGAGTCGATGGAAGCAAACGAACGAACGAACGATCCTTGGATAGTAAACTATATCCTTAAAGACAAAAAATTTGCTCTTATGCAACGATTTTACAACGCTTATTCGTAGATTTGAAGATGATTTATTGTGGGTTGCAGGAGGGGACGAGGAGAAGACAAGTGACTTTTGCATTAAAGGAAATTCTTGGGTGCACCTCTTATCAAACTTCAAATAACGCCCTTTGATGTAAATGATAACAGAGCATTGTAAGACATACCTTTTAAAAAGCCTTTACTTCATGTGGAAGACAATAATAAGGTATTTTTCATGTTCCATATCTATACTGAAATATCAACATGTAGTGACGCAATCATCAAATCATGACCTCTTAAATTCACATCTGGAAAACAACCTCTCAATAGGTAAACAAATAAACAATGGAATGGACAAACGAAGACTAAAACATACATTCCTTAGTAGAATTGACAATAACTCTGGTCCATTCGGTATTAGATTTTGAAGCAGGAGAGAGGCTCATACCGAATTATGCAATGGGCTTGGACACGAGAAGAAACATGAAGAGCCCTATGAAAAACATGTGGAGAAATACAGAATGGCATAGAATTTCGTAGAAAAGTCATAAAGAGCGGAGTGTTTACGTAATTTCGTAAGGTTTCGATAGTAAACAATAAAGCTATAAACAACTTTGACAAACATGTCTCTTGAGTTGAACTTATTAAACCTCTTGTTAGTTAACAGCTCGATTTCATGCTAATAATTGGGCTCTTTGCAGATTCAGAGTGTTTAATTTAAAATTACAAGTAAAATAATTGGCATGTTGTTTTGTTGGACAATTGTAATTATATAATTGATGGACGATTACAGCATACTTTGAGTTTCTTTTCTGTCCGCAGATGACTTAGTACGTTAGTTGAAAAATTAAATCAAACTCTTCAGTGGTTCTGGTGTATTAAAGCAGTAAATAAAACAATTTTCACGGCAACGTTAAAAGTCAGTTGCACTTATGGAACTTAAAGCAAAATTGGAAGGAAAATTTGGAAGTGAAGTTTTTCGGTGAAAGCGTTTACTTTTGAACGGGCTCTTGGTCCTCTTAAGAACGTAAAAAATGATTTGGTTCCAATGTTCAAAGCAACCATTCATGATTATTATAGTTTGGAGATTTGGAATGTTCTCGCCTTGAAAGACACCGGATTGGAACCTACAAATATATGCTGACAACATCAACAAGAGGTCATTAGCAACTTTAAAAGCCATTATTTCGTATCTGCCTATATGTTATTGCAACTGAAACAAAGTCGTTTTTGTTCCTGTGCTGAAAACAAATTTATCTGGTACATTTGTTACTTGCATCCACGCGGAAGTGTGACTTCTTCGGATATTATTGCACGAAAATCACGAATACACAAACAGGGTCTGGGAACGGCAATGCAGAATAAAGATGAGTTCAATTGTCTTGCTAGTTCCTGCCATTGACGGGATGTCCGAAGAAACATTATGACGATCTGAGAGTTAAATCAGTACTCCTCGACAGCAAACAAAATCGTCATTCATCTTCATATTGGTGAATCCAATACAAAATGTTAAAAGTTCTTTTATTATCATCAACTGATCTCTACAAAATGGTGGAAGTGGTTAAGCGAAGGCGTGCCTCTCTCTGTTGAACACCTCCAATTTTTAAAAGCGGTGCTCATTCGTAGGACAATGTTCCAACGGGAACTTATTTCGGTAATAGTGATTAAAAAAAATGACGAGTCTAGACATTTTCTCGTCATGATCTCTCAATGTCAACTATAGTAACGTGTTACTTTTGCCACTGTACTCCTAAAGGAGTAATACCTTAATCGTGTTTTAAAGAGTTACTATTCCATATTCCACCTTGTGTCTAACAGTATAACCTCCCTGGTCAACTAATATTCTAGTAATATTTTACTTGTTCATGAACTCCGTGCTCCCAGCCCATTTGAGTAAATACGGCAATAAACATAGGGCAATACAGGGGGCTCAACATCGCACCTCACTTTCATTTAGTCCTTTGATGTTCTTGTCTTTTGTTTAGTCTTAAGTCTAGGAGCAATTTCAATTGATATGAAATAATAAGGCAATGTCTAACTGCTTGTACAGTTATTATCATGTTTGATTGTTACCCAAATCCTTGTTGGACATTGAAGAATAAATGTTACGCAACTGTAGGACTGTATTTTAAAACTGTGTGCTGTTCAGCAGTATATGTGATCTTAAACCTTGTCAGTTACATTAAGTTTTTGATGGCAAAGAAAGCACCGTTGGAGATAACCTGATCAAGATGATACGCAAAACATTCAACAGCATTTCAATGTGACTGGTTTCTTTTGTCTTTGGAGTGTGAACATGCTCTGAAGTGACTGTGAAACACAGTAAGGTATGATATATGATGGTCGGCACCAATTACTTGTACACAGCTTCACCAGGTAATTGACTGTGAGACTTTGTTCCTTGTCTTGCAGTTGAAATTGTTTAATGGTTACATTCACCATGCTTAAACTAATAATCTTGTATCTGGTAACGGCTACAGAAATAAACGTAAATTGTTCAGAAAAACAGATCGTGGACGTGCTATTTGAGCAATACACCAGTCACGTATCTAAGCTTTAACACTGATCAATTGTAAGTATATAAAATCTCTAGTAATAATACTAAGTATATATATTAAATCTCTATCTCCTTAGCAGTAATATGGTCATCACTGTCAATCACATCATTGTCTTGTTCATCATCATTACCAATCATCGTCATTATCATCACTATCAACAGCATTATCATCATCATAATATCTTTTGGTCTTAAATGTCTATTCTTAGAGGTTATGGGATATAAAATTTATAAATCCTCCATTTAACCTAGCTGTTCCATGTTGAGCTTGTCAATTATTTCCGTTTTATTAAAAACTTTCCGTTTCCTCGAATAGCACGACTTTATTTTACGGACATGATTCTTCTAACACATACCAAACAAACAGTTGATGTTTTGCAACCTTCAATTACGTGGTTATGCAATTTTTGTCAAGTGCACAAAGTGCGATAGAGCAACAAAGGATTTGGATGTGATAAAATAGCTATGTTTTTCTATATTCAATTCGAAATTCATTGGTATTGTAACATAAATGTTTAATTAGAACGGCATTTACGGACTCTATACCTCCATAATAATCACTAGGAAATATTAAGGACAATTGCTATTATTAGCACTAACGCCTACACGACTAAAGCTTGCTGCATAAATGCTGTATTTTCCTGAACGGTCTTTACTTTGCACTGAACAGAGTACTAATACATTTCTCGTTTCTACCACCTGCCTACTTACCTACCTATTTATCTATCTACGACTATCTATCTGCGACTATCTATCTATCTATCTATCTATCTATCTATCTGTCTGTCTGTCTGTCTGTCTGTCTATCTATCTATCTATCTATC
>JANTCA010037861.1:0-11880 GCA_024741275.1 Chironex yamaguchii
ATAAAATTATATATAACTCAAAAATACACCATCATTTTGACGTTTCGATATTATCTTCATCAGAATTACTTTTCATATATATATATATTCCTTCATTTAGTAAACAAAACATTTATTTATATGCAAGTATACAATATTTATATGATATGATAATATAAATGTAGGCTGACCGAAATCCAGCCCTTTGGAGAGCCTGGTTATTCAAAAAATTACCTTGACATTCCTACGGGCACCAGACTTACGTTTGTGTAGAAAAGTTTTTAGACCCAACGTAAACAAGATAAAAGAAATGCTGAGAAATTTAAGAAAAAGGTTTTGCTCGTGATTGAAGAATAAAAGATTTTAAAATCCACAGATTATATTAACTTCAGATCTAATCGTATTAGAAAGTTTCGATTAGGGTTGTCCTACGGCTACCTAATTTAACATAAAGAAGCTGTGCGTGAAATTTAATTGTTAAATATGAACACGTGGCTTGCATTCACTGCCTTAAGAGTAATGCTGGACTAGCAAGGGCAACTATGAAAAAAAGACATGCGTACTGTAGACTTTGCAATGGCTTTTACTTACCAAGACATCATTGATGTAAACGATGATTCGGTCAAGCCTTTCCACTAATTTTTCAATTGACCTACAACAAAAGACAATTAGACATTAAAGGAGCTAGTAATTCCTTTTACCAAAAACTCGTTAAAAACAAGCAAACCATATGTCTTTCGCCAGAATCTGCAGCTATTTGGCATATAGAGCGATGTCTTGACGAAAGCCAAAAAAATGCTATATATGTTAACAACAGCCAGAAGCTTCCTTTCTGCTGACAACAGTTATAGGTTTAGGAATCAAAAAAGGGAACAAGGAGAAAGTAATTCACAAATTCCGCGTGAAAGCAATCGCACGATCACGTAGCAAGAACAATCAAAGCCCAGCTGGTCTGGGGCATAAACGCTCCCAAGGGACACCTACAAAAGAGCAATTGCTAAAACCCAAAGGAATGAAGAAGTCATGTCACAGAAATTGTCTACAAACAATTCAGTAGGTAAGTAAGCCACAAAATTGTAAAATGCTAAAGCAACAAAAGGATAAGAATAAATCAACATGTATGTCACTCACATAGCTAGATGTTTGCACTACTCCGTTTGCCCAAACATCTCACACAAATTACTGACAGAATAAATAGTTCCCTCACAGTGTACCCTATCGTCTTAACTTCATACAAACAAAGTCGTGTTTTTCATTTCTTTAGGTACATTAACTTCAAAGCATCGTGGAACTTACCTTGCTACATGCTGTACACTGTTTCCCAATTGGTGGGGGGCTTTTGATCCTCCTTTATTTCTATTAAAGTTTTGAACTACAATGAATCATGTTCAGGCATTATCAATACTTGATAGACTGAACAACGCACAATATAAAACAGTAATGGGATGCAACAGCCATGATCATTTATCGTTTGTTTCAGTAAGAAGGGCACTACAATGGCTCTAAATTACTAAGGCAATTACATACCAGCATTGAAAATAATCAAAGGTGCATTAGCCTATTGTCACAAAGGTTAAACTATCTTCTTTTTTTGTTCCTCCTTAAACAAATTTTGCTACAGAAACCATAACATTTTGCGAATAACATATTTTCACACATTTGGAGAGACTGTTTGATGAGACTTGCATTACAAAAACCTTCCAAGATACAATACCCCATCAGACAGACCTATGTCCATACTTTCAAAGGAAAATTGGCGTTTCACAAAGTTTTAACTTGCCATGAAAATTTGCGACATTGCGCTAAAAACATATTTTAAAGCTTTTTTCGTCTGACAATCTTCAGAGTATGAAATGTCAGAAAGTAAAGTATATGTATATGGCAACCTATTTATATGAAACATGCAGCAAAATTAGCCAATCCTAGACAAGAAAGGAAACAAAGAAAGAGAAAATGAAGAAACATAGAAGAATATATCATCAACAATTACCTGCCACTGCCTCTGGCTCATAGAATGTTAATTCACATGGGACAGGTGTGAAGATAGTTCCCATTGTTCCACCTGGAACACCCATCTGTGAACTTGAAAGGTGCAAACTAGATTATACACTACAAATTCTATATTGTTTCAATAACATGAACAAGCAGAAGGAGAAAGAGGATGGAGGACAATAGAGAGAAGATGGGAGAGGAGACAATGGGAGAGAGAAGTGTTGGTGAGGGAGCATAGAAGCAGAAAAAGATAGTGTATCAATTACAGACAGCAGTTTAAGAACTGAAAGCCTAAATAATTTAAAATGCAGTCAAATGTTTAATCTCTTCAAATGATGACAAAACAAGGACAGCTTTCATCTTTAACAACTTTGTGTATCCATATACCTTTTTATAAACAAAAGTGGTCATTGCTTGAGCCTGGAAAACTTAAAAATACTAGTGCTCTCCCTGGGAAAAAATTTGTGCTTAGCGGCATCCTCACGAGAAGTGCACCATGTTTTGAAGTGGCATGAGTGTCCAGTCTGATGTGGCTTTTTGTAAAGCACATTCACTGTTGTTTGATGTTTGTCATGCAGCTCTCGACGATGCCATTCAAAACTTGGTTCTGTTTGCGTAGCGGTGTGTTTGTGGGGCATAGCAGTAGTGGTGGAAGCATAGCGGTATATGAGAGCAGCATAGCAGGCCCCATGCAAAAACGCTCCAGGGAGAAAACTGAATACAATTATCAATTACTAACAATGTACAATGACTTTTCTAGTAGCATACTTGATCCTAAGCGTAGCCTATTCCCTTGCCATGGTTACAGAATTTACTCACAATAACTTTAACAATGCAACAAAGAAGAATATAACAGCATTCATGACAACCAAATATTTCAGAGCATGAGTGACGGCATGATCAGCATTACATCTTTGCGAATCATTCTCAACAAAAGTGTATACAGTATGTGTAACAGCATAGAGTAAAACACAATGCCACAACATAATAAATAAAAGAATTATAGCACAGCATAACAAGCAAAAATCATTGAAAAAATTGTATGTTCTGTCTCCCATACCTTATGTATGCTTTTATACCCATTTTTCCATTTTTAAAAGTTGTATCAACAGTTAGGTGTATTGGGCAAGCCGTTTCTCGTGAATAGTATTCATGAATAAGAACAGAGTGTTCCGTGACATCCCCATTTGTAGCAAACCTGCAAGAACAGACAATGATGAGGCGTTATCATGTTGCCTGGCAGTGCTTTGGAGTTTTGACATATTTGTACTCGCAGGCCTCTGTACAGATTTTGACTATTTGAGCTTTAATACCCATCTATAAAATAGTGACTTTGTTGACATGGCCCAGCTAACAAAATAATAGGATCAAATTATTTTTCCACATGCTCATACATAGACAATACAGCAATCAACATTAGTTTTAGAATTATATACATTTTTGTGTATCAAGTACTTCAATATATTGTTTTATATTCATTAATATGTTTATTAAAGTCGGTTGTCTAAGTAAAACACCTTAAGAACTCACATTGCCAACAGCATGTGACAAGATGACCAGATAAGTCTATTTCTGACAAGAAACATTTTGACAAGCACCTCTACTTAAATTTAGTTACATCAAACTTTAGTTTTCCTCTCAACAGATATTACAATTTTAGTACAAATTTTAACTTAGTCACACTTTATTTTAAAACTTGTAGTGTTGACATATCATATAGCCTAATGACAATTACCACTTTGACTGTCTCAGTCAGGTTATGTCCACTTACTGAGTACAGCATCCTGAAGGGCAATGAAGTTGAAAAATTAAGATAATACTATCACTCCTTAATGCAGTATTTACTGACAGTCAGGGGATATCTAAATGTCTAAGGGGGAATGTGTGGCAATCATAATTCATACATATATTCACAAGTATGTTAACCAAGAGAGAACTTTCTGGTTTTGTGTAAATAGAACTTGTTGTTTTAGTTGGCAGAATGATCCTCTCATTAATATGTCTTTCGGGAGCTACTATCAATACAATAGGATGCAAGTCTAATGTGCCAACTTAACCTTTTACAGAAAAGTGAATTAATAATTTCTATATTCCAACAGTGACTAGTGTTACGTATGCAAGGTATCCTAAATGGCAAGTAATGTTCTATATAGTTGTTTTTGGTATTGTGTTGACTCAAATAGATGTTAACAATTGACAAAATGTTACATATATGATGGATAAATGTACATCGTCATTGCTGAATAAAGAAAATTAAATACATGCCATTGAAGGTAATACAAGCTAAACAAAATGCCTCAACACACCATCCAACAATTTCATCCACCTGAGATGCCCGTTTGTGAAGCTCATACATATTACTTGCATAGTCCATTTCCAGAGCAACCTAGCAAAATAAAACATTACCTAGATTAGAAACTTATTGGTCAATGTCTTTCTGCTAGTATTTCAACGTAACATAACAGTTGCTGATTAAACTATTTGAATGGATATAGCACATGTTCATTTCAAGATAAATACATGATATCCAATGATTTAAAACTAACACAACATTGATTATATGATAATACAAAGCTTAAGGACTCATAAACTGTTTTAATATGGGTCATTAGCTTGATAGGGTAAATGGCTAACACAATTTCAAAGACAATAATACAAAAAATTACCCATTTACATATACAACACATCCTGAGAGCACAATACATGTAAATAGGAACGTACATTATCATTATGGCACACACATAACATTTCCTTTAGTTCACAACAAACATCAAATGACCACTACTCTTCCATCTGTGAAGTTACTAGATACAACTCAGTACTAATTGAAACTAACATCACCTTTGGAATTGCTCAATTGCTCAAAGTTCTGCACTGGACTCACGATTAAGGTAGGCTTCTTTGTAAACACCCAAAAAAATCCATTGCTGCTTGTACTCCCAAGTTGGTGTCACAAAAGCCATTTGTTTAGCTCCTTTTAATTGGGGGGGGGTCAGCCACAATTATAGTGTCATGCAGCTTTAATGGAGGTTCCTTTTGCTCATCACCTGGTTCAATTTATTTCATAAGTGAGAAATATGCCAACTGAAATATGGAGGTCTTTTACTCTTTTTAAAATTTCGTTTATTTAAAGCTCTTTGAGCAGGCAGAGACCATTCCTTCTCGGCTTTTATATTTTTCCACTTCTTACATTCCCTGTAAAACTGTAAGTATGCAATTTAGGAAGAGGAGTGAAACAAGAAGTCTTCTGGATAGACATTTCTGGTACACACCAGCTACTAGCTATGGTTGAATACAGCTGCAATCTGCAATCTCCTTTAAGCTTGACAGAATGGCTCTCGGTCTTAGGACATCGTATTTTCTCCGTTGTATTTGTATCCCAATTGTAAATCCTTGAGTATTACTACTGCTCTTAATGCTCAAACTGGGTACAATATTATTTGGATTTCTTCAAAAATTACCATTTTTCACGATTAAAAATTTTTGAAACACATTGTAGGCATCAATTTGTTGATATCTAGATAGATTTCCTCATATCTTTGCTACCTGGAAATGACATCTCGATACCTGACATGGAAAAGGCTTGATTTAAAAACCACAACAAGACTGACCTTCTGAATAATGACAACTCATCGTAAGATTGCACTTAAAAAGGGTTCTTCCATGATGTTTGAGTTTACAACAAGCCCTGTTTCACTCCTCCAATAATTAGCAATGTCTGCCATTGCTCAAAATCCTAAGCTCAAAAGCCATGACTCAAACCTATGTGCTATTCATTAACATAGTACTGGCAAAGCTATTTTAAATTCTAGGTATTATAAGCCAAAACCCCGGTGGATTGGTTAACTAATTCATTAAATATTTTAGTTGTTTCGGCTTTCCAAAACCATAACTTTATATTCTTTGTTTCAGTGGTCGATTGTTAGCCTGGTTTCCATTGTCACAATTGAAATCGCCAAGCAACAGTGCTTCCTTGTCTTCGTAGCAAAGCCTTTCGAACTTGAACTCAAATATATCGTTAAAATCTTCAGACAGGTAATTAGAACAGTCTGGTGGGTGGTACAAGTTTCCAGTCAACACTGGTTTTGATTTATTGAAAAATATTTCACCCCAAACACATTCAGTACAATCATCTTCAAGATGAATTCTATGATGATGGGCCAGTTTTTCACTCACATAAACTGCAACCCCTCTGCCTGCACCATTTTTTCCTGTCTCTTCTATGTAGATGAAAACCTGCTTTTGATTTCACTGTCGCGAATATCTTTGTGCACATGCATCTCACTGATTCCAATGTGTGCTTGTATCATGTTTGATCATGAGAGAAACTCCTCTAAGTTTGCCTTATGCAAACCACAAATGTTTTAATAGAGTACTTTCAATCCTCGTGTCTGTAGAAATTGTCTGAAGTTTTCTTAAATGATGGCAGCAGTGTTATCTAATTTCCATCAGAGCCAGGGTTTATGGAAACGTCACCATTGAGGAGAATTATCATAACAGACACATACTTCGCAAAGCCGCATTTGCAGATTAATGAACCTGACTTTTTGCGACTCTTTGATCTGTTTTTCATTGAAAGTAAGCTCTTTAAAATCCCTTCCCAAATAGTTATTCTTCCAAGCAATTTTCTTGTAGATATGTTGCGATGTGCTGTTAAGACGATGTAATCTCGATCTTTGACATCCTTCATCATGCTTGGCCAACAGAGCTTAATAAAACAAGCGCTATTTACAATGAAAATCTGGACCAAGTACACTGAGCATAAAATGCCAGAGAGCGTCATCCTTGACTGTGTGCTTGTCAAGAACGAAAAATACTTTCGAATGGAACTACAGCTTATTTACTTATTTAGGGCATATGTCACTGAAAGACTGCTAAGGAATGCTTCTCTTCTGTGCGGGAAATAATGCTAATTATGTTTATTTCAATGTCATGTTTTGGCCGCCGTGGTATAGTGGATAAGATGACGATCAGAGGTTGCCACTTCAAATCCGCGTCACCACAAACAAAACACCATTGGTGAGCGAAAGTAACGCCAGCTCGCTCTCATAAAGAACTCACTTCCTATAAATTTCCCTAACCCTGGCATGGGCATCAGCGACGCTCAATAATGAATATGCTGCAAAAAGAGCGGATGTTACATCTTAAGATCAATGAACTGAAATTATGGCAACAAGCGACAATTCATACAAATTATAACCTTAACTTACCCAACCGGTCAACTTTTAGGTTTAACTGCATTTAAAATACCTCCCCGTACTTAATATGCTATTGTATTCTGTTCCCTAGCTATAAGGGCAAGAAGTTAACTTTCAAGAATCGATTTGTTCCACTTATTTACTTACCTCCTCTTCGGATTCATGATGGGGAACAGTGAAACAGTTCTTTACTTCCACGATACCTTTGTCGTAACTGCCAAGTAAAGTTCCAATGACCCTTTTGGCATCATCGTTCCTTCTTTCGTGAGTGTCAACGATGCCAAATAACGCAACAGGGTGAATGAGGACCTTGTAGACGGTGGCCATTTTGAAAGAGAATTTCCCACATTTAAAATGTTGCCTCTTTTTGATAAAAATCTCGTTTTTAATACAGATGCATCGGTGGTGTCGGACATTTTTTGTCGCATGCACAATCAACCTCGAAGAAAAACACGAAGTTATGAAATGATTTTTCTCCACTTTCGTCAAACAAGTTTGAAATTTTGAGAGAAATACTTTATGTTATAATTCTGATAAATCTAATCTATAAATGTAAGTTATTCACAGGCAGCAAGGAATATAATTTTATTAAACAATTTGTAATAGCTAGTTGTTGCTTCTGTTAAAGATAGACCCCTACTTTCTTTCTTACCCCGTATTTTATACTACACCGCTATATGTGATGTTTTTCAGGCATCAGCTCTTGAAATGAGGGAGATTTTGGTGCCAATGCGGGACACTTAAGCGAACGAAAAACTTTAGTGGTACATTAGGCAATATGAATCCGCTAAAACACAAATGTACATTTAATCCTTTCGTTGTCTTTATAAGTTAACATAAATACATGAAAAACAAAATATGCTATTGCGATAGCAAAAGAAAATCAGCGACTGGTTCAATAAATGCACAAATCAAACGTGTAGTTATGTGAACTTAGAAGAAAAAAAATGAATCGAGGAAAATTTTGTGTTGAAATTTTCAGAAATCCAGAGATTGCATCATCGATTGTGATGGAACTAAAAGATGTTCTGCGTAGTGGTGGGTACGCCAAGGGGAGATCTCCCAAGCACTTTTAGAAAGGGCGCCAATAACTAGGAGGATTTTGATCACATCATATTATCCTACTATCATCCAGCACAAAGGGGCCATGTTAAGAGTTCCAAGTGTGTGTTTTCAAGACATACCAGGGTGCCTTCATTAAGAATAAGTAGCCGATCATGACTTGAAAAAATATATTCAGGCTAATCCAGCCAAAGCTACATTCATGGCTGAGGAAGTTAAGCTTTACAAATCTTTTCATAAGCTTGACAAGTATGTTCTTGGAAGAACTCAGTGACCATAGATTTTGTCAGCTGGCAACCATGCGCCAGTAACGACGTTTGATAGCATTGTGAGAATGCTGACATTTGAGTAAATACTACTATTTGATATTGTCAAGATTCCTATGTACCATAATAATTTAAGAGCAAATTTCAAGTCCAGGGGAGGAACCGGACTGCACCAACCTCTACATAACGATGGATCAGACTTCTAAAACAAAATAAAAAGAAATTAACACCATGGAAATCGATTAAAAAAAGTTTTTCTTAAATTTCCAGCACATTTATCACATGTTTTTATTGTATATCTACTCTCAATGGCATTAGCAACATCAGCATGCTAAAAACTTAATCAGCTCCTCTGACTCCATAGTGAATTTCATGCATTTAGGCCCAAAGACCTCTTGCTTGGAGTTACCTTTCCTCTGGAAGTGGCAACGTGGATTTAGCCCAAATTATACTCTTTGGTGTGCTGGTGAAATGAAATGTAAAAATCTTGGCCCACGCCTTTCTATGGTCTTTGCTATTTTTTCAAACCTGGCGTCATGCTTTGTGAATAATTATTCTTATCGTGAACGTTGGTGCACACCTGAGGAGCTACTGGCGTAAATCCGGCGTGGGCTTAACAAAGAATGCACCCTGGCTTTGGCTAAAAATAATTTTAAGCATTGGTTTGGTCTGTATTTTCTAAAATCAATAGCTTATTCACCTCTGAGAGTCAGCCACGAATTGCTTAACCTCTGCGGTTCATCCTGTAAGCCAGTCAATGTTTACTTTAACTCTCCAAGGTTTTGCTTTCCAAATAGGAAGGCGAATTTACCTCTTTAGCAAATAGTAGATATTCGAGTTGTCTTCTGCAAATGTTTATAGTAAATTAATCCTCCAGCAAAGCCAGGTCTTAAAAGCGGATAAAGCCAACATCGCAGACATGCTGGTTACCAAAATGCAGACATGCATTTCGTGCATATTAAAATGCAAAAATACAGTGAAAGAATCAATTTAAAGACGTTGTGTAAACTTACCTACATACGTCAAAAGTCCACAAACTTAAGGCTTGACTTTTTCATCTTTTTATACCTTAGATCGGTTTAAGGTCACGGTAATGCATAATGGCATAATTGTATCTTGTTTAATGTTAAATTCTATCGCTATTATATTAACAAGTCAAACTGAAGAATCAAACTCACTTTCTAAAGAGACAGAAGGGTAATTACAGAAAAAGAAGAGTATTGAATTTTATAACTTATTATTAAGAAGCAAATAACCTTTTAGCGAATTAAATGTGTCATTCGTAAATTTTAACGCATCAACTTACACATTTTGCATGGGAACGCTAAAGTGGTATTCAACAGAAAACTGAGTGACTACAATTTTACAATATATGCTGCAGTGTAACTTTTTGCTGTCTTTGAAACCAAAATTGCCAAATTTGGTTGTCCATATATAATTGCTGATGCTTTAAGCTGCCTCGATTTCCGTTCCCAAAACCTCCTTATAATACTTGTGATCAGCATTTTGCTTATGGTCAAGGGCCAAGGAAATCCTCAAAAGTATTTTATTTCAGGAAGCTTTGGGCGTTACCCAGAAAAAGTGAGTAGTATGCAAATTTTTTTCAATCTATCCATGGATCAGATTATGGGCTGCATCCACACGTGAGGTCTTACCATTTTTATTATTTTTTAGCCTTGTCATTATCATTATAGCTTCTGTAAGATGTACACTGTCTCTGACACCAACCAATTAGTCACCCCAGGGCGGCTTGAGTAACAAGGCAGCATCAAGAAACTGCCAACAAAAGTTACTTTGCTTCAAGGGTTCCGTTTGCGGACTACTCAAAGAGCGTCATTATCAAGGCCAGTTATGTTGCAAGAGTTCTTGGATATTTGGTATGGGTTGTGAGAAAAATGAGTTTATGGAAACATTAAATGATATGATAGGTTGTTTTTGTAGAAAACGTGACTAAGGCAGGGCCATATTTAGCTGCGAAAGCATCGTACACTCAATTTTGTATCTACTCTGGCATGTTAACAGTTTTCTATTTGAAAATACCAGAAAATCAATAGGGAGGTTTTCAAATAGTTGGCTCAAGACAGAAATCAAATATCAAGCTTGGAGAACCGTTTGCAAACTGTAAAGTCCAAGAGGAAGAGCTTGACAGCACCAACCATAAATATCTCCGCGGCAAACTGGATGCTCTTGCCTATATATCAATTCTCTTCTCACAACTCACCCACTACCACAGTTCCTTCTCGCACAATAATTGTTCCGTACAGCAGCATACGTCAAAGTAAGTAGAATTTATCATATATTGACTATCCACCTCGAATATTACGATTGGAATGCAAATTTTAAAGCCTTTCAGCTCAATTGTGCATGAGAACGTACAATCTTAAGACAGAGAAAGTGATTGTCTCAGGCCACAGCTTCAGAGAAAGCCAAACAGATAGTTTCACTTGTATATAGTATCTTTAAGGCCAACTTTAACAAGTCCTAATTGACAAAATTAAGTAAAAGGGCATAGAACACAATCAAAAAACGCAATCAGAAGCTTTTCAGTAATCATGAACAAGAAACTATGAAAATCATAACACGTCAACAATGATGACAACTTCTAATCCATCACCTCCATGGCAAACGTAACGAAAAAGTACCGCTAATAGGATTCAGTTACTGCAAGAATTGACTTTAAGTCTCGTTTAAAGTATTTTGTTTGAATGTGTGGTGCCGATTGCGAGCTTCAAGGTCTTGCTAGATTATGACCCTTAGATGACTATGGCCTTTCGACAGTGTTGTAAATATAATGCGCTTGGTTTCAAAGAAGACATTTTCCAAAACTTTGAACTACAAAATAAACAACAATATTTTCAGTGTGAAGTTTATTTCAGGTCATGTTAAAAGCTAAAAAGCTGGGTCACAAGCAGACAAACTTGTTGACGTAAGCTACAAAAATCAATGTACAATTGTTTTGTTTCGTATGTAATATTTAGTTTGTGATAATTATCTGTTTAGAGCTTGTGATAATTGAACAACAAAATAGTGAATTGTCCTTTATGAGTTACGTGAATACAGTGATCAAATTGTAAAGCAGGCTTATTCTGCAACTGATCTCGATTGGGTTCAAAAATACCCTCTATTGTAAAATGTGTATAAAACATGATACAACACTTCTGCCAATAACTTTTACTTAAAAGTATCATTCGTATTCAGAAGTCAATTTCCTTTGTCTCCAGAGTCTGGTATTGCGACCTCTTCCTGACTTAATCCCTCTCCCTGCTCTTCTACCTACAGCCATGGTTCTAATGTCCATCTTTTCACCATCCGTTGGTGAAACTGTTGTGCTTCCAATATCTCTTTTAGTATATGTCTCATCTATTTTACCCAATGCATCAGGA
>JANTCA010037861.1:11980-42001 GCA_024741275.1 Chironex yamaguchii
TGAGAAGTCAATTTCCTTTGTCTTGAGAGTCTGGTATTGCGACCTCTTCCTGACTTAATCCTTTTCCCTGCTCTACTGTCTAAAACCATGGTTCTAATGTCCATTTTTTCGACATCCGTTGGTGAAACTGTTGTGCTTCCAATATCTCTTTTAGTATATGTCTCATCTATTTTACCCAATGCATCAGGACTATAAAATTTAGTATTGAGAAGTCAATTTCCTTTGTCTTGAGAGTCTGGTATTGCGACCTCTTCCTGACTTAATCCTTTTCCCTGCTCTACTATCTAAAATCATGGTTCTAATGTCCATTTTTTCACCATCCGTTGGTGAAACTGTTGTACTTCCGATATTTCTTTTAGTATATGTTTCGTCTACTTCATCCAATGCATCAAGACTATAAAATTTAGTTCTCAGTGGTATTACTACGTCCTCGCACCAAGAATCCTCTTCGTTTTCCTCTGCAATAGCATTTTGTAAGATATCAAATCTCCAGTTCCTCTTTCCTTTGTGAAATCCCAATGCACTGATCCGGTTGCCTCCTATCTCTGATGCACACGGTGCATCTTCCTCTTTGTTTAAACTAAGGAGACAGTCCAGATTCCTCTTACTTACGCTAATATCAGCCAAAGGTCCCGATCTTCTGCGGGAATCATCATCCGTATGCAATGAATATAACTCATGCACAGTAAGAAAAGGAAGAGATTTCTTCCTAAGTCTGCAGTACTCATCGTCACTGTAGCCCTCGAATAACCTTCCCAGCTTTATCTTTGTTCCGATTGGAACAGTAGTGGGTGATTTGGGCGATGTAACCAAGGAAGCCGTCTTGTCTATGGTCGAAGGTAAAAACTGCACATCGCCTACCTGTCCGCGTTGGACTTTTCTTGGTAGCGACCTTTTCTTCTTAAGAGAAATATTAACCTGTGAATACATTCCAATATTTGTTTAAAAACCCCGTGCTTCACGAGTGTGCGTCTTGTGTTTTTTTAAGTGTGAAAGTGTAAAATTTACGCGATGTTTTAAGGTTGCACAAAAATCCAATAAACTACTGCAATGTAAAAACTGTACATCCAAATATTAATTGACACGAACTCATTTTCCTCTCTTAAGGGTTAAGTAAAATATGCAAGAAAACTAAATCCATGTCTGAAGTTAATTACACGATAAATCGTAAAGCCAATAGTACGTGATGTTTTGGTTCCTAACCACGATGCCTCGATCTGAAGATGAATGACTTAATAATTGTAACAATTTTCATCTATTTGCTGTTATCTTTCAATTAAAGCATAAATTATAAATACGAGTACGCAGATCTCTGATTCTTTAATTTATTATAGCTTAGTTAAACGATAAGTGTCTCTGTACAAAGGTAGTTGTAAAAACATATTTCAAAGATATGAAATTATTTTAAATAAGTTAGCTCTAACATTTTAACCAAAGATAATCAAAATGATTCTTGTGGAACATCGTGTCCGTAACTTGTACTTGACTACGCAACTCTGCATAATTAATTGCGGCTAATAAATCTACAAACTATAATTGAACGCTCAGCACATCAGCAGGCGAGCTTGTTTGTGCAACTATTTATGAAAGCATGACTGACACTGTCTGAGGTAAATAAACAACCACAGATGCAAAATTTAGCGCTTTCGATAATTACATAATTACCTTTATGACCTCACTGTTACAATCGATAGCACGCTAATATACAAGAGGTGGGAAGAAAAAATTAACACAGGGAGTCTATAACATGGTGTTTTGCAATTGGAAATTATGTAAATAGCAGTACATGAACCACACAAAGACAGAGATCAGGCCTGCAATCCTTAGATATACAAATCAACTGCTTTTACAAGAACGTAGTTTAATATCAGCAATCTGTGTATGAGGTTATGATTGTATGAAGAATTTGGCAACTTGTCTATGGAATAAACCCTACTGCATTATTGGAACTATATGGAAGCTTAAGTGTATAGATCGGTTTGCTCGTCATAGATATTATCAAATACCTATGAACTATGATGTGCAGGTAGCATTGCGAATATGTTTGATTACAGTAAATATCTCCATTTTTTGAAGTTTAAAATAAAATCGTAGATCAATCCTTTTTAAGACTCCCTTTAACCTGCAGATATCAAACGGTCTTTCGGTCAGGAGTCGAACAGAACTCACTTCCTGTGTCTGTCCTAACAAACTCTCACAGTAGTAGATTTTGAAGATACAAAAAAAACACCCTCAAAATGAGGGCATTTGAGTCCATTTGTGTTTCAAAAATATTACAATGGCTAATGATTATAAATTTAGTGACGTAAGTTATTAGTTTCAGCGTTTCAGCGTTTTGTATGGCCTTCCAAACATGCCCATTCTGTCATTTGCTCTGTTCAAAATTCGATAAAACAATAATTCCAACTACCAACTCTCTTTATACGAGTAGTAGTCATCACACAAATTCACTTTCCAAAATCGACTCGGGATTACTAGATGGTTCTAACATGACTCATTTCCTTTATCGTTTGACACGTATAGGGGCGTAATCAGGATTTTGAAAGTCGTAGGAACGAAAGTATAAAAAAAGTATGTCACTTTCTTATTTCACTATCACTTTTAAAACATAGCAATACTACAGCTTGTTTAAGAGTCAGCAAGTTAACTCAGTAAGAGTGTAAGTGAAATCTTTTATCTGATGCAAACTTCTTTAACACATTTAAGCCAATCTTACGTCTCTGTGTATTTGCATGAGTGCCAAGCCTCTTGAGTCTCCATTCATTGTCCAGCGCATATTACTTTTGATTCTGTACATAGCACTGTCAGTAAGTAGGATGGATAGGTTTGGATAAAGATAGCATGAGGCTGTAATTCACAAGAAGATTTTGGAATGTCATCCTTTCCCCCTTCCATTTTGTCTTCCATGTACACATAGAAAGTTCGATTTCGTACATTTTTTGTCTGTAAAACTTCGTAGCTCTGGGTGTGGCCTTAAATCAAATGAGGAGGACGTCGTCAACATAATCCCTCAGCTGCAGAGCACAAAATTACGCCGTACCGCTTTATCCTTGGTTAGGTTCCAAATCTGGCTTAGTGTCAGCATCCCAAGGCGGTCTCCCAAACATTCTTGGATAAACTTCAGGTATTTCAAGTATTGGTGAACATCCCTTCTTCTACCATGAGAGAATAATGTGCAAGCTCGAGGGAGTACATCCTGAGTTGTCATTTCAGGACAGTGGGAACAAGATTTCTGTGAAGCTCTCCGTTGGTACTAAGACCCTACCTTTGATTTAAATGCAATGTTGCTGGAAGGAAAACGGGATTGACAAAGTGGCTTTCAGGCAAAGATATCGAATTGAAAGCAATAACTGTTGCTTAAAACAATAAATTTACACACTAAGAAACATTCTGTTTAGAACATTATAGACAAGGAGACCAACAGAACAAGCAAAAACCAAAGAAACCATCTACTCCCTACAACACAGCATTCACATCAGCAGCATATCTTTCAGTCACCCAGAAATATGGCTTCCAGCACTAGCAAAGGAAACACAGCTGTGGCGCCAATCCTCAGGACATCTCGATCCCTGGCAACACGGACGTTCGCAGTGAGGAAGAACAAAATAGCTGTACAAATTCATTCGTTAGCAGCGTGATGATGGGAGAAGTGTCTCTCGAAATGTAGCTCACAAAAAGCATACGGACTCATGTCATAATAAAGCTCCTGTTACATGGCTTCCGCTGGGTCCATGAAGTCAAGAATTTTCAAAAACATTGTTATTCGTGTGGAAGAGCATACCTTCATCATGTTCCATGCCCTGCCAAATGGAAAGACTGCAACTATTGTGGCAAAAAGGAGCACTTTTCAAATGTTTGCAAAAAAGGAAAACTACAAATGCTGAAAAACGGTGCAAAGAAATCTGTTCTCCCTTCAATATCGACAAAAGCTCCACTTTGTCTCATTAAGGATTATATTCATGTTGTAGACAGTCAACAAACTCCCAGTCCCACTCTACATGCGGCAGTTTGCAGTCATGTGTTCAATGTGACTGTATATACTGGGGCAACAATTAATGTGATTGATAAGAACACCTTTACACGGAAGAAGTGAGCAAAATTGCAAGCGACCAAAATAAAAGCATTTCGCTACAATAACCAAAACCCAGTAAAATTTTTTGGGAAATTCGATGCCCTGGTAGAGACAATTACCGCATGGCCCTTGTAGCCTTTTATGTGGTGCAAGGCAGCAACAGTGGGGATCTTTTGTCACTGTCCACAGCACAGGATCTTGGATTTATGAGCCATCGTTTGCATAAGTTGTCAACAAAGGACCATGCCTTATCCAAAATACTTAATAAGCATGCAACAGTGTTGGCTGGTCTTGGCACATTGACAAGAGCCAAAGTCAAGTATTTATGAAACCAAAACGTCGAAAGCTCAACATCTAACAGGATTCCATATTACATACAACACGTCAACTCTGCCAAACGCAACTCGACCACAAGGATATCGAAAGGGTACTTGAAAATGAAGATACACCTTGGGTACCTCCAATTTTTGTTGTCCTCAAAAACGATGGTGGAGTAAAAATTTGTGTCGATATGAGATGTGCCACAATCCAGCATGTACCTCACCCCATATCGACTGTTGATGATGACAGTTTTGCATTAATTGGTGTTAAATATTTCACGAAGGTTAATCTGTCCCAATCTGATCACCATCTTGAATTAGATGAAGCAGTCATTACATTAAATCATTTAGTATGCATGTTGGCGCATAAGCGTTATCAGCGTTTAAGTTATGGCACAAATGCCGCAGCCGAGATATTCCAAAACACTTTACAAACTCACGAATAAAAAGAAGTTATATTGCGGATGATATTATAAGTATATGGGACCACACGAGAGGAACATGATCAGAATCTCAATGTCTCAATGTGAATGTATAAGAGAGGAACTTGATCAAAATGTTTAAATGGGAGGTTTTACTTGACGTCAGAGCAAATGTAAACTTCTTAGCAGTCTCCTCGAATTCTTCAGACATTTATTTTTCAAAGATGAAACTATTCCAGATACGCATGAGAAATATCTGTTGAATGTACATGTACCTGAAGATGTTCGTGATATACATAGCTTGTTAAGATTGGCAAATTACAGTCGTAAATACATCGAAAACTTCGCCCCAATTACTGCTCCCTCTGCAAGACAAACGAATAACAATACTCATTTTGAATCGAGGCTTGTCACAGACAAACACTTCTTAGAGAGATTTGGTTCTTAGGAATCTATGACTTAGTAAAAAGTACAATCAGATTGTGTTAAGCCTGTCGAGCAGTTAGTAAATTTGGTCCACCAGAGCCAATAAAACACGCTGAAATGCCCAGAGTAGCATGGGAGACTTTTCACATCTGTTTCCCACAGACTATTACCATCGAACGTATATCTTCTTGTTATAATTGATCGTTATTTTCGTTACCCAATGGAAATTGTACGTTCAACCAGAGCTGCCTGTGTTATTCCAAAACTTTATACAATCTTTGCAATTCTTGGTATTCCTTACAGGATAGTCTCAGACAATGGCCCACCATTTAATGGAGATGAGTTCGATGAAGATGTGAAAGAACTAGGTAGAAACATCATCAAGAATTATTATTTAACCGAAAAATATGTTGTCAACTACCATTGATTGACAAAAGGATAGTGGTTAACAAACATAAAGAAGCACAATAGAACAAAAAGAAAAGTCATGCATATCAAAAGTCATAGGCAGACAGACGCAGGCGTGCTAAAGAAAGTAGCATTGAGGTTTGTGATTCCGTTTTTGCAAAGCAGAAATATCAAAACAAATTTACAACTCGTTTCAACAAAAATTTTTACATCGTCATCCATTGCAAAAGAACTCGGGTAACTGTTGAGAATTGTCAGAAACACAGAGTGACCAGAAATATGTAACATTTCAAGAAGTTTGAGAAAACTGTTAAGTCTCATAAAAGTAAATTTGAGAAAGATATGAAGTTTGAAGGCAAAGAAGCGAGCGAACTTGACCCACAACAATTGGCCAATCATTGGTCACACAAAGCACGTAGACCACCTGAACATTATGGACACTCTGTTCCATCAAACTCAATATCTTGAACACTTCTATTTGAAAAGGGCAGTGCTGTATATGCTTAGACTGTAGAACCGGAGATTTCATAGACTGGAAAGTAAAGCCTCTAGTCTATTCTAGGTTTTGATTTGGATGTGGAAGAAGCAAGACGTGTTTTACTTCTGTTGTGACCCTTTCAGAGAAGTCACTGGGTCATTACAGGTCTGTGCTCTTGATGTTGAGTATTATCTTATAGCATCATGCGGTTATGGCATTAATGTTGTTCTCATGGCCTTGGAGAGGACCAAAGACTGGCACCCAGATAGGACAACTGATAGGCAAGCTAGTTTGGAAGAACTTTAGTTTGATTTCCAATCATCTCCCTTTAGCTTTTCCAGCTTCCAGAAAATTGACCAAGCTAAGCCCTTCCGTCTCCTGAAGTCATGTTTGCTATCTGCCAATAGTGCTTCCATGTAAATGAAGATACTGACCTACTTGTGATACCGCAAATACGCGTGTACCTTACAACCACGTAGTAAATTTCAACTGACAAACAAAGCACAACTACAAATATCCGTGTTCACATCTGATTACTATTTTGCCATACAAAACAGTGTCTAGAAATTTCCGAACTTATAACTCTACGCTTGTACTAAAATATCCCAAATACAATTCATGTTTAATTAATCAATTGCAAATCTCAATGTTAACTTGCCCTCAAACTAGCATTGAACGTTTTTATTGCTACAATTTTAATAATGGTCCACTAATGAATGACATAACGTCAAGTCGCTGAAGTGTTTGCTGATATATGATACGATATAAAATATAGCTATCCAGTACTGCCAAGGGTAAAAGTTACAACACAATACCATATCCAACACGCTGAGAGGATGCTTCTTACTAAGCAGATCCTTATCTGAATCCGGAGAGACATCATCAGAACAACACCCTGCAAGAGTTTGTCATTTTCAGTCTAAAAGCAATCATGTGGACTTCATACTCTAAGGATGTGGAGGTACAGGTGGCAAAATACATGGGAGGCAAACAATTGCAGATTGAATCGTGGGAGAATATGACTTAAACAAAAATCCCAGAGCTTAATCTCTGTAAAATTCCAAGATGAGTATATACAGCATTGAGACAAATATCTCTTCTCTCAGTTTTCGTGGGGCATTTTAATCGACTAGGAGCTATTGTGACTACGACAAAGAAACATCAAGGGAACTGGCACCTTCACAAGAGCCTGACGAAAACATTTGACTGATTCACGATGCTGAGCAAATTGATCCGCTTAAATTGCACCAAAGCATAAAAATTCACATCATATGAGTACGTATTTCTACTTTCTCCAGTGCAAAAGGACCCACATTAGCAATATAATGGATGGGTCCTTGTGGGAAGTAAACAAAGGGAATCTCACCACCGATATCAATGAATGACTAAAGAAATGTGACAAGACAACGAAAAGTTGAGATAGCTACCCCGTATTGTGGACCAACGAAACGAAATGGTTGATTAAAACACTGAGCACTAATCTCAGAAACGTAAAAACTTTATTCACTTCGCAGATGGAAATAAAGATTACATGGGCTTATAATTATAATTTCTGCAAATCTTCTGCGGCATATAGTTTGAGAGCACATTAACAATGCAATGGATCCGTATTTCGATCGTTCCATATTTTGACACTTTGCTTCCCACTTTTAGTCTGGTCGAGCAAAGTTGGTGTGACACGTCCATCAAAGATACTGAACACTCCGCCTGAAACAAACATAACAATGATTGTAAAACTAGACATTTCTAAATATAAGACGAAAACAGTAGCACATTTAGCATAGTCATAACTATTAATACTCTCCTGTGGGTTACCTGCTAAACATGATGACTGCTTAAAAATGTTTCTTGCATCAATTTTCACACAGACTTGTAAAGCAGAGTGTGAAACACGATCCTTTACGAAAAAGCAGTGTTGCTAATCCAAAAGCAGGATTTAAACTCGAATTGGGTGCATAAGAAGTCGTGAGAAGGTCATATACTTACTTAGTGACTCAAAAAAACTGAAACCATACTTTACTGATGGAATTCTACCCAGACTCCAAAATATATTTCATGCAGTGTAGAAACTTGCGACAAAATTTTACAAGGAGCAAACAACATATTATTTTACCTTACTAATGCAGATAAGCATAGCTTAAAAGCATGTATTGGCAGCGTAAGTCAATACAGGAAAAGTCCTGACGATATAGAGTAATAGTGCCGTAAATTAATCTAGTGCAACTACACGAGGCGTCAATGGGGTGTCGTTGAATGCCCAAGAAACTTTTGGCTTTTCTACTGCTCTGCTACCACTGCGGTAGAAAAAACGTCAAGTCTGCAGTCGCGAGACCTTGACTCGAAGCTCCGATGGTCGTAGTGATAACTTTAGTTTTGTTCTGCACATTGTTCTGCAAACAACCATAAATATTATCTTCTGCAGACAACCATAAATACTTCTATCCATAATTAATGGCAATAAATGGATACCTAAAAAAGGCATGTCACTCATAACCGCATTCGTAAAAAGACAGACACCCAACTACACGGGTAGACAATCGAGTTTAAATGACAGTGTTGATCTGTCAAGATGAAAGACATTTACGTTCGAAAGTCCATAGTTTGAAGATTGGGATGTCCTACCTATACCTTTATGTCTCGTACAATCCTGCTTGGCTTCTAAATCATCTGACATAACGTTTGACTGGAAACTCTGACTGGCAAAATCAATGGTTGCTGCCACGGAAAAAAGTCTGATAATTGTCTTTAAGTACAAAAACATACGTTAAAGTAAATAAAGATAATACCAACAACTATCATCCCTTCAGAAAAGAACGCTTCTCTTACCTGTATGCAAATACAAAATACGTGTTCCTTTGAACCTGGAGGGACTCATCTTCATCTCAGAAAGCATTCCACGAATAGCCTTAAGGTTATATGTAGGATCAACTAATATTCCGGTTTCTTGTGATATGTTGACAAGAAACTCTAAAAAAACATAAACAATGCAATAAAAATAATAACACCAACAAAGAAGAGACTTAAACAAAAAAAACAATCTTGAATTTACAATACATGTTTAGGCTATTCAATAAAGTTATGATTATGACAACCGTTAGATTTGCGTCAAATTTGAGTCAAATTTGCATTTGTGAGATCCGGGTTCGACGCCCCGTAGGTCATACTCATAACACTGTTACACAAGACCTCCCTGTCGGCTTCTATATGGAACTATTTAATAATCATCTTCAGTTGACTTTATTTGCAATTATTCGTGTAAGTCTGGTCCAGCTGGAAAAAACGTTTAGGGTCCATACGGCTCCCTGTATTACAGTGCTTGACTGACATAGCAGTACGATGCACATACTGCTTCCGTTCCTCTGTAGCCTCCAGGTGTTGAACTGCAATCTTTGGCTTTGGCCATGTGCGCTCATCCTCAAGTAGAAATGGTGGTCCACCCCACAAACATGCTTTACTTGTCAATTCGTCAACTGTAAGTCCTCTAGTAACAAAATATCTCCATTGCCTGGGTGTGGTCAACTCATGTATTTCACCTATCCGATTTGCAACAAAACGTTTGAACTTTCGACTCTGATTCTGTAGCCAGAACAGAACATTCATAATATCACTCCAGAATGTAATATCCCTTATGTCAATTCGTAAGGCCTCTGAGATGGCTTTGCTCATCCTCAACCCCAAGACTGCTCCACATACCTCTAATCGAGGAATACTAGTGGCAGCTAAAGGTGCCACTTTCGACTTCGAACAAACAATGTTTGTCTTCACAGTTCCATCGTGCAGCTCACACCTTGCATAGGCAACGGTTCCAAAGGCACTTTTTGACGCATCCACAAATGTATGTAACATAAATGATGCAACATTACTACAGGGCTGTAGACTCCTTGGGACTTTAATTTCGTTACCAAGTTCCTCAAACCAGCATCTGGCTCTCTTCTGCTGCTCGTCAGTCATCTGCTCATCCCAGTCGACTCCTGATAACCAGATATCTTGAAGTATTACCTTGGCTCTTACAGTATAAAAAAAAGCATAAGAACACCAAGGGGATTGAACAGCCTTGCAATTTTAAGTAACAAGTTTCGCTTTGTATACTGAAAGTCCTCTGGAGGTACGTCTGAACTGAATGTGAAAACATCATCTCTTGCAATCCATCTTTCTCCTAATGTCTTAGTAACAGGAAAACTATCTTTGTCCAAATTGACTGCTTTGGCACGATCCTTAATTGGTACTTCTGAAAGTACCTTCTCTGAGTTAGATAACCACTTTCTAGCATGCATCTTTCCCTTGGCCCATAGCCATGACAACTCTTTGTACAGCTTTATCCCTTCGTCCTCATCTCTGAGTCCATACTGTCATCCATGAAGGTAGACTGCAAGATAGTTTCTGCAGCTCTTGGTAATGTTTCCTGGTACTTTCGTGTATGCTCTTGTGATACAAATTGGGCTAAAAATGGAGAGGCATCATTCCTGAACACTAGACTGTTCATCTCAAAGATCTCCGGCTCCTTGGTCTCATCTAATGTTCTCCATAATAAACGATGATATCGCCGGTCCATTGGGTCCATCCCTATTCGTAAGTACGTTTCTGCAGTATCACATACAATTGCAACTGGACTAAAACGTAATAGTACTACACATAAGACCTTTTGCAGCTTTGAGCCTTGATAAATCATATCGTTGAGGCAAATCCCTTTGTGTTTGGCTGCTGCATCGAGCACTGTTCTGACTTTAGTTGTGTCCTTGTCATTAAGCACAACTGGAAAATGAGATAAATACCAACTCTGCACTCTTTGGCTTGAATCCTCGACCTTACTCATGTACCCCTTCTTCACGTACTCATCCAATGTATAAGAATACATTTTTGCTACCTCTGGGTCCTTAGCTAATCTTCTTTCCATACTCTTCAACCTATTCCTTGCTGTTTCATAATTGCAACCTAACTCTTCAGGAAGTGCCTTCCAAGGAATTGCTACCCGGTACCTCTCACCATCCCAGTGCATTGAATTCCTCACAATACTAACTGCTTTTGCATCCTCTTTGCTCATCGGCACTGTATTTCTTGGAATATTTTCCACTTCCCAGAACAATTAAAGACTGAACTTGTATCACCACATTCTCGATCAATGAGGCTGAAATATGCTCGCAAGAAGCTCGACTGGTGCCCCAAATCTGTGGATGGCTCGACCTAAGAGGAGTTAATCTTGCTAAAGGTTCTCCAGCCTTTCCTGATGTGAAAAGTGAAGTTCAGTATGGTCCACACCAATAAGTAAATCAATAATTGGTCTGTCTGCCAGACGTGGAAAACTGATATCCTTCAAATGGGGCCATTTCTTCTTATGTTGCCTCCAATTGACTGGGCTCATCCTTCCTGTCACTCTGTCTGTTGTAAATGCTGTCTTCTTAGTAGCCATCTTCCCATCTAGACTACAAAGCTCAAACTCTACTGGCATAGTGTCAAATGTATCAATCTGATTATTGAGTACATTGACTGTCACTTTCTTTAATGTGCGTTGTAGCTCAAAATCTGCTGCTACATCACTGTTGATGTAAGTTCTTGTACTAGCATCAACTCACAAAGCATTAACAACAATCTCTCTTCCTCTATTCTTTAGGACAACTGGTACTGTCCTTAATGGCATGCATTCCTTTTCTCTACTAGTTGTTCTCTCTCTTCTGGTGACATGAGTATGCTCTATTTCTTGCTCCAGTTGCATCTCTTTATCATCTCTTCCCTTACTCTGAACCTCCCTCTCCATGGAACCTGCATCACCTCTTGTATCAGCATTTTGAATTCTTGGGTGGCTTCCCTCTCGTCCAAGAAGGAGTTTATTATGATCACGACTACAGCCACCCTGCACACAAATCCGACTTCTCTCACAGTGGATGGCTAGCTGTCCTTTCCTTAAACACCTATAACACAATTTCTCTTTCTTTGCTGCCTTCCATCGCTCCTGCACATCCATCTTCCTGAATTGAATGCAGCTCCACACAGGGTGTGACCCAAGACAGAGTGCACACTTCTACACTGATGCAGTTTTCCTTTGCCCCTCTCTTGTAAAGTAGCTACTATGGAGTTCTCTTGATGATGTTCTTTCCACCTTCCGTCAGACCATTCAGAGTCTCACTAGCAATAGTTTGAAACTCGGCTTCCTGAACAATCCATTCACACAAAACCTTTACATCTTCCTCTTTTCCTTTCTCAAATATCCGTCTCTGATACGGAGTAATCATTGGCTCTGGCAACATCCTCAACTCTCCCAGCCTCTTGTAGATTTAATACAGCCACACCGAGTAAACCTGCAAATTTTTCTAAATCTGTTGCCTTTCCCTCACGAACCGGACGGAAGTTCTCTAACTCTTCATAACAGAGTGCTACTCGTCGCCTCTGACCTCCATATTTCCTTCCCAGCCTTGCTTCGTAAGCTAGAGCCGAATGCCCTAATGAATCTAAAACCTTTAGGGCTTCTCCTGACAGATAATGCCTCGGCTGAAGCAATTTGTATTCTGCAGTGGCTGGAGCCTTGTCGACACATGCTAAGAAAGCTGCCTTCCATGCCTCATAGCCTCGCTAAACCCCACAAAAGACTGGTATCGAGACACGCTTCAGTTGCTTCCACAAATCCTCACCAATCTTATTTTGAGATTTCTCAGCAGACTTCTCATTTTCACTATTATCTGTCTTCCTATATTCCTCATTTAAAGGAGGAACATTGTCTGCAATGATGCCCAGATCCTTCTCAACTTGCACTTCAAGTTCTCTTAACTTACGATCTGCCTCATCCTCCCTTCTCTGCAGCTCCAGCTTTTTGCTACTTAACTCTCGTTCTATTTTTCCCTTTAGTTCCTGATAGTGTCGTTCATCTTGCTCCACTCGAGCTCGCAATTGCTGTGCCTTTTCTTCAAGCTCAGGCTGCTCCAATTGTAATGATGCCACTCGTGATGAAACTACAGAAGAAACACTTGATGCTTCATCCTTCTGTGACTCTAGGTACACATTGACTTGACATTGACAATCCTGTAAATTGTTAAACTCCATTTCAATCGAATGTATTTCATTGGCCACTCGTTTTATATTGTCAGGATCGTCAATTATAACAGGATGACATTTCGATTAATTCATCCAATATACATTCCTGAATTGTACAAATTTTGGCCATAAATTCTCTAACTTTCCTTCGACTTGGATAATCTTCTAACAATACCAACGGTAAGTTCTTTTCCTTCCTAAATTTTGTCTTTTCTCTTGCTTTTACGTGTTTCAAGAATTCCAGCCTCTCTTCCATGTTGCTGCTTTCAGCTCCATCTTCCACTGTCACTTGAGCTGAAGAACTCCTCTTTGTAATTCGTTTTTTCCCCCATTTCAATACGAAAAAACGACCTAATGTGAGAAGCTGACACTCTTCAGAGTATGAAACGTCAGAAAGGAAAGTATATGTATATGGAAACCTATTTATACGAAACATGTAGCAAAACTAGCCAATCATAAACAAGAAAGGAAACAAAGAAACAGAAAATGAAGAAACAAACATTATTGGGAGAGTTCAAGTGAAAAAACTAACTCTTTCTGCCTACAGAGTACTGGTTTTCTTGTCTTAATGTAGACAGACTCCAATATACTTAGATTAAAGGACGATCTAGCTCCGCCTCTTATCCGAAAATTCTCGTCCCTATACATTTTGGCGCATTCTGAATTTTCTAGTAAATGTTGGTGTATGGCAGAATCGCATGTTTTGGCAGGCATTTTCGCTTAGCAAACGCGAGATGGCTGTTCTCTAGAAGGAATTGATGCTTGGCGTACAGTGACTGGAACATGTTGTTTGATCCTGTCACCAAATCTTTGAGAAGTCCGACCTACAAATCGAGCTTCACATCGGCACAAAAATTAATATACTACTAAGCTTTTTTGTGTGGTAGGTACACAATCCTTGTGAATGCATGGCAAGATCTTTCTGGTCGTGAAAACAATTCTTGGATTTATAGCAGAGAAACACTTAACTACAGCTTTTTTAATCTGTGTTTCTATGCAGATAGAAACATTACCTAGCCAAGGAAGTTTTAAGTATACAGGACATTTTTGAGGCCCAAAAGATTTTTCGGTTTCAAGATCAGTGATCTTTTGTCGAAGAATTCTTGAAACAACATCCTCTCGATACCCGTTTTCAAGGAGAATAGATTTTATTTTCCCTAGTTCCGAATTCAATTTAGACTTTGAGCAGATACAAAGTGCTCTATGGGCAAGTGTTCTAATGAGGTTGATTTTCCTCTTTTTTGGACAACGAATCCCAACGAATATACTGACCAGTAAAAGTAGCTTTTCAGTAAACTGTTTTGCTACATGTCTTGTATAAATAGGTTGCCATAAAAATATACTTTTTTTTCTGACGTTTCAAACTTTGATGAGTGTCAGACGAAAAAAGCTTTTAAGTATGATTTTAACGCAATGTCGCAAATTTTCAAGGCGATTAAAAATACTTTTGAATTCATCTGTCCGACCATGTTTCAGAGGATTTTGTGTTGCGAAACTCGACGTGTTGATTTAAATTCGTTTTGATTACTTCATCAGATCAGCTAATCGATGGAATCATGCTCTCGTTGTTGTGTCGAGGTGACCAAAATTTGATGGGCATTTATGAAAGGTGCGTGTGACAGTACTGGCGTTGGACATTCTTTAAATAATTTGACGGCAATTCCGTCGGCAGTTTACTGAAATATATCGGACTTATCCGATGTCTGACGGCTATTTACAGCCCTATAAATGCTGGTCTTTTGAGTGACATAGGACTACTCTTTTTGCACACGATGGAGTTCAGTTTGTTGAATACACACCGGCCCAAACCAGTTCTGCGTTTTACCCTCTGGGTTTGGTCATTGTCTATTGTGATTTGCTGTTCACTTCTCCTTTTTTCTGACTGTCTACAAAGATTTCAGCATGAGTAGTGGATTTGTTGGACATGACCTTTGTTTTGCAAAGGTGCATGTTAAGACCAACTGGCTTGCTGGTGACATCAATGTCCTGCAGCGTGGTTTGGAGTTGTGCGTAGGAGTTTGCAATAAGTATGATGTTGTCCGCAAAGATGAGGTGGGATAGATACTCCCCGTCAATTTCAATTCGCCTGGTGTCCCGATTAATTCTACTGATGATGAACTCTTGTTGGCATGATGCGAATAGCCTTGAAAATGTTGCCTCCCTGTCTTGCACCTCTGTGAAGTTGGAATTTGCCACTATTGCTGTGCAGACGTAGTACTGAATTGCGTTCTGGTACAGGTCTTTCAGAATGGAAACAGACCCGATCTATGCCTTGGTTTTGAAGTGCCTCAAAAAGTGGTTGAAATTTAATGCTGTCGAAAGCTTTTTAAAAATTTACAAATGCTAGGCACAAGGCGATGTTGTATTTATATGCCTTTTCGTGAAGTTGGTTCTTGAAAATCCAGCTCTGAAGCAAACTTGTTCCCTTGGCCGATGGAAATCTAAAGTCAGCAGCATTCAACAGTATGTGGGATAAAACCGTCTATAATTACGGATTATAACAAATTATGACTTTTGGTGTTAAAGCGACATGCGTATTACACACAACCAAATACTGAGGGATTGGGATTAAAAAACGTAAATGCGTAGCACACTCAAACTAAGCTTTGTGGATCATTCTTCTTCGGTCAACACGATCAACTACCAATTGGCTAGCCTCCGCATGTATATAGCCTGTTTAGTTTTCTAAGTTGTTAAATCATGTGTTTCTGGGTCTTCCCCTAATACGAGACCCTCCTTTCCTATCTCGTTCTCGTCCGTTCCATTCCCTTCCGGCGTGATCAAATAACTTCAGTTTCCTCGCTTTTACTGTACTGACAAGTCCTGTTCTTTTCTGAAGCCGATTCAGCATTGCCCCATTTGATATTTTGTACATGTAGAGCAATTTTGAGTAATCTTTAAGTCCATAGATTAAAAGCTGTCATAGTACGTTCGATAGAAAATTCTAATATCCACCTTTCACAACCATACAGAACTACTGATTACATAAAACTTTTTAGTAAGTGAAACTTGTGCCGGCGCTCTATGTTCTATTATCTAGATCCTTTTAAGTTTAAAAAAGGAGGGTATACAAAAGTGCTTGACGCACTGTTACAAAACCATTACGTGTAAACAGATAAAAAATACGGAAGATGTTTGCCAGCACTACGAGAGCCGTGCAAGTGTAAATGTGACTATATCTTGATTTGAACATGAACACGGAACATCGTAATGTTTAGAAGAAAACTGATAGTGATCCTCTACAACCGCTGAACATTGCAAGAAATATCCAAAACTGTCGCAACAAAGTCAATAATAGCACGGTAATAAAGACTTCAGTTCGCTGATATCGACGAATATCATAGTGTAACAACGAAGTAATAGAGGCCTTACTTACCCAGCTCTTCCTCTGTTGACATTGCGTAACCTCTTCCCTTATAGCCGTCAATTAAATCAATCAAATCTTGCGCTTTCAATCCACCAAGACCATACTCCTCTAGAGCATTTTGTATATGCTTATAAAAATAAACCGCATCATCACAGACACAGACGGCGTGGATTCTGAAAAGCAACGTATGAAGCTCTGTACAACGCAATTTCGACCAGCCAAGACTCTCACGTAAAACAGAGAGACAGACTGGCACACGGTCGAGAGGAATGAATGGATGGATGGATAAATAGGTGGCCGAGCAGACGGAAGATGATAAGATGCATCAATGTGTGGCTGGAAGATGATGGATTGACAGATGAATGGATCGAAGAATCGATACATGGATAGACAGATGGATGGATGGATGGATGGACGGATGGACAAATGGTCATTCAAGAATTTCTAGTAGTGTGAGAATTGACGTCAATTCTAGAACCGTGTAAACAGGCTTTTCCAAAAGTGCAGCCTTATCAAAAGATCAAGACACACCTTAGTTTTGAGCCAGTTAGGTAATTTCCAACGGTGATTCCAGCAGCTGTTCCACCACTTCCTATTGCCATAACTATATCGTCAAAATCTTGTAGAACATTCTACAGAAGGGAAAGAAGTAAGTTGTAGTATGTACTGGTAATTAACGTCAAACAGATTCTTCTTGGACTGCTATGTCAGAGACTGACGTTGGCTACTATGCGCCTGAAACAATCTCGGTCACCCGCCCGCAGCAGAATCTCAACCGTACTACACCCAATAACCGACGCCAGTCCTTCCAGATATTTAAGTCTTTTCCGTCCTCTTTGTCTCACTCCATTTACCTTTCCCTCCATCACACGCTTCTGCAATCCTCCTGTTCTCAAACACAGTACATTTGTTCTGTGTTGAAAAAATCCAGCATCTTCTGTGAAACCATAAAATCTTTACAGCAACGGCCTTCGAAATGCAAATTTGTGCATATTCTCACTATAGGTTCCAGTGCTTTGAGCTGCAATCTGTTTCGCTGTTTTGACGCATGTCACATAAGAGAAAACTCTTACTGAGACTGTATTGCTGATGGGTAAACTCAAACATGATAGTACATACTTTGCCACATTCTTTAACGGCTTTTTACCTGTTTGGGTTCTATGCTTTAAAACAGCCGATCAAAATTCCATCGTGTCTTTTGGGATTTCACCACTGAATACGTCTTCATCAACCCAATTAACAAATTGGATTTTTCAATATTCATCCTCGATTTGGTCAGCATTTTCTGCTCTCAAATGGGCTAATGGCAGCTCATAGAAGGACAAGCGTGCTTTCTGACTTAATACTTTATCTGGATTGAAGTCATTCAGTCCCTTGAAGAGATTTTTTGATGGTGACAGTCTGCATTCCAATACAACAATGGCAGTCTTAAGGAAAGAATTACACCTCTCCTTTATGGCCAACACATTCATTTTTGCTTTATTTGCCTGGCTGCTCGACGAGATGTATTTCTCTGCTTCAAATTTGAATTTTGTCCGATAATCTATATACTGCATTGGTTTCAAGTTTCCATGAAAATCATAAACTCTACTTTTCATGCTCTTGTAGTGCCGATCAATCTGCCTCTCTGACTCATCTGGGTCTGCATTGGTGGCTTGAAATTAGGCATTGATGCTTTCAAATTCTGCCACAATAGGTGTTACAAAATGAAAGTACAGGATCTGCCAGCACTGCATGAAGCATTCTTGCCTTAAATCTTGCATTTTGAGAAGAAGCAAACTCGACAACAAGAAAATAGGTTTTACGTTCCTCCCAGTTCAGCAAGATGTTGTAAAGTATTTTTCCTCTGACAAGCCAGTGACTTTCACAGTATTTTGTGAATGGTAGAGGAGACCCTTGGCGCTGATTGTCTTGGTTCATTGTGTCAAACAGGTCTTTAAAAGCTTCTCTTCTCATGTTGCTTAGATAGGTCTTACCCAGGACCAACACGATTAAAATAGAATAAATCAAATTACAAACGATTAACAATATATATCAAATATTGGTGATACGCACTCATGGAACTATATCAACACAATATTAGCGGACAAATCAGGTTACTCTACAAGAAGAAAATACTCCAGAGGAGACGGATTTGGGCTTTCCACATGATGATAAAACACATTATGATGTAAGTCTTACTTGATTGATCATTTCCTGAAATGCCTCGATATATCCAAATGTTCCAACAGAACTAGATCCGCCCAAAGGAACGAGATAGGCATTCTCTTTTCTTTCATCTCTGCATAAATACAACCCAAGCATCACATGAAAAATGTCTAGATCTAGCAGGCCTAAAAACCATAAGAAGTATGTTTTAACCATACCTTATTTACCTTTGCCAACCTGTATTAATCATGAGCTGCATTTACAACTAATTGTCTGGCAATTTTTGTTGCTTATTCATAAAAACGAAGCTAATTCCCAGGCCAGGTTTAGGCAAGGTAATAAAAAGTAACCCTCTAGGAGCTGTTAGGCCAGCAAAGTAAACGGGTCTTCAGATGTGGTAAGTCAAGTTGCAATTTTGTTCTTTATTCAGAGCTTATTTATGTATTTACATAAAAAGAGAGCATTATAAATTAACTAATCCACTAAAGTACACGACAATGAAAACTTGTTAAGATCAACGCAAGAGCTGGACATTTTATTTTTCAGCTCTGCAATCTTAGCTCTACCAGTGCCATGTCCAAAACGTACATATCTACAGAAAGACAGAGAAGGCCATTAAGATGGAATCATCTCCTTGTTTAAGTGTTTGAGTTAAAAACAACCATTGATAGCTGCATAAAACATCTTTATTCCTCCTTTAGTGTAAAATTTGAACCAGTACTTTAACACGATATGAATACCTAGGCTATAGAAATCTAGCAACCACTCTGTATTACAGAGTCTAATAAAAAATTTTGAGTCTTGAGGCTAGCTACAGAGCTCTGATAAATGGAAGGAAAAGCTAAATAAAAGGTACGTAGGTAGATTTAACTTAAAGGTAGATAGATTTAAATAGTTTTGCTGGCCAACGGCAAGAGCTGAAAGCGGGAACGTGACAAGCACATGCTCCCTTTGCTCATACACTAGACACATCACACCAACCATTATGAACACACAAGTTTATCTATTATTAGAGTTTTAGCGCACACACTAAAGACATCCAAATTCAGCTTGCAGTTTTTATGACACAATTTTGCAAATGTGTGTGACCGAATAGCAGAGTGCTCACATCCCATGTGCAAATAATGAGTTCTCATCCCAATAAGGAGAAGAAAAAGATCATCCTTTTGGAACAGGAAGATCAAAAAGCCTGACTGCTCCAACAGAATCCTTTACTTATTGAATCAGTCCAATTGGCAGCATCTTTCAACTCACCTAAAATTAAACCATGTTCCCACCAAGGAAAAACGTAATGTGAAATTAGTGTTTACTAAAGAGAAAGCTCTTTATGAGCACCCTCTCCCTTACTGTGTCTGCCCTGTTAACCTCATATAAATTGTACTATGGTACCATCTCCACCTTATTTAGAATAAATCATTGATAATTAAACATGGGTATAAAGTACAAGAAAAAGAAGACCGTATATAGCAAAAGGTTAATCATCATTCTCAATTCAAACTGGGGTTGCAAAAGGACATAAAAAGTCTTCCATTACTCTTTAACCCTGCTGTGTAACTGGCCCCTTGATTGAACTGCAACTTCTGTCAATATGTTAGCCAAACACAAGACTTTGCAAAAGTTAAATGGTACAAGAAATGAGTTAAATGTCACATGATATAAGAAGTTATCATTATCATTTGTCTATCATGAGTTATCACTGTACAGTTTTCTTAAAACGTTATTGACACATTACAAGCATAATACAGAGCTTGATGAAAGATAAGATAAAATAACGAAACTTTAAAACATTTGTTCAACAACGAATTTCAATAAATTAGCTTGTTATTACCAAAACAAAGAAATATCTACGGACTCAATAACATACAATAACAAACTCAATAACATGATTAAAATAACATATTTATAAAATATCTAGAGACTTAATGTTAGCATACCTCAAAGAATTACCAAGTTTTGTCACCCGTTCCCATAATCCTCCTTCAAGTGATTCATTTGGAACCAAGTAAACATCAGCCCCAACTAGTCGGTCTACAGCAACATTTCCTACTGTGTTATCCAGATCCTTCTCCTGTCAGATGATAAAAAGTAAACTAAAATTCGTAACCCAACCCTTCAGTCAAGCTTATTTCATACCACTAAAATTTTTCAAAGGTGATGCGTTATAGATAAAGGAGGCAAATTTAAATTTAAATTTAAAGCCATTTGCTTTTATAACTAATGAAGTGAGCTTACCACAAGGATGTATTGTTAGCTTAACTGCAAGAGAATGTACGTTTCACCTATACATTATGACTTTTGGACTGATTAAAACAATCATATTTAGTGTGACACTCTCTAAGCAGTATGTAATTGTAAAATATAATGTACCGAAAGAACTGTTACTATACGCTGAAATTTGTTCTACATTATCAGGTTTGATCATGTTATGTTAATTAGCTCGCATCACTTTTTGGTTACGTGTATTTGAAATAAAGACTTTGCTAGTTATACCTGCTCAAAATATTGGACTGTATATAAATCTGTCCTCATGAATAACCTGACCTCAACAGGCTATGGGCCCAGGATGCGGCTAATGTTCAATGGTGATGACAACCATTACGAGTTATGGGAGGTAAAATTCCTGGGATATCTCCAGCTTCAAAAACTTCACAACATTCTAATTGCTACAGCAGAGACACAAGCCAAGATCAAAGACTGTACGAAAAAACGCCGATGCATTTGCAGAATTAGTGCAATGTCTGTATGATAAAGCCTGTCATTAGTATTACTTGAAGCTAGAGATGACGGAAGGAAAGCACTTCAGATTCTAAGTGAACACTATCTGGGTAACAGTAAACCCAGAATCATCACGTTGTATAATGAACTTACTTCCCTGAAAATGCAAGATGTTGAGTTAACAACAGACTATGTTATCCGTGCTGAGACTGCTTCAAACCTGCTGAACAATGCAAACGAAATTCTAAGTGACAGTCTACTTATGGCCATCGTGATGAAGGGATTCCCACCAGCAAATAAAACGTTTTGCACTGTGGTAACTCAGAAGGATGAACAAATGTCCTTTGCTTACTTCAGAATGGTGCTAAGAAATTTTGAAGAAAATGAAAAATGTGCTATGCAACAACCTTCAGTGACAACGACATGAAGATGAAGATTTGCTGTTTTACGTGTAATTGATTAGGGCACAAGTCCATCAAATGCAGAAGTACAGACAAAGCAAGTAATGGCAGATTTCAAGAAAGGAAACCAAGATGGTGCGAACATTGTAAAAGCCATACTCATAATACAAAAGTGTGCCACAGACAGAAAGATTCTGCTAAGCTTATTAAAGAAGACAACAACGAAGGTGATAATGACAATCCTTACTCATTTGTCTTCAGCATAAATGAAGATATTGATGCTTGAAAAGGGGTAAAAGGTTTGCTAGTTGATTGTGGTACTACAACGCATATCATAAGTGACAAGTCTATGTTCAGCAATTTCCAGAAAACAATTGATGCACAAAATCATTTCATTGAGCTAGCCAATGGCAGTAGGTCAAATGGAATTGTACAGGGTAAAGGTACTACAAGTGTTCCTTTGTACAATGTAAATGGTATTAAGCAAGATGTCCAGCTTGAGCAGGCATTGCATTTCCCCTCCTACAAACAGAATATATTCTCTGTTAGGACTGCAACTGAGAAAGGAGCTTCTGTTAAGTTCACACCTTGCAATGCAGAGTTAACTGCACCTGATGGCACTGTGTTTGATAAAGGAAAGCAAGGGAAACTTTACTACTTAAACAATGTCAATTCAAATGAAGGTTACACTGTACAAAAATGGCACAAGGTCCTAGGCCATTGTAACGTTAAAGATGTACTAAGTTGTAGTAGAACGTATGAAAATTACAACATGGGATGACTTTCAATGTGCAACTTGTATTCAAGGGAAGATGACACAAGTAGAAATAGTGAACCAGTTAGGAAAGCTAGCTAACCTCTTAAACTAGTACATTGTGATTTAGCAGGGCCAATTGGTCCAGTAGCAAGGGAAGGTTTCAAATATGCAATAACCTGTGTTGATGACTATTCTGGAGCAATAACAGTATACTTCTTAAAACACCAGAGTGATGCTACAAAAGCCACAGAGCAATACCTTGCTGAAACCGCATCTTATGGCAATATAAGATGGATGAGATGCGACAATGGCACAGAGTTTATGTGCGAAAACTTCATATCCCTACTAAGGAAGAATCACATCAAACAAGAGCTGTCTGCACCATATTCTCCACACCAGAATGGTACTGCCGAGAGGTCATGGAGATTGCATTTCGAGATAGGAAGATGTCTTCTCATTGAAGGCAAGTTACCAAAATATTTATGGACCTACACCGTGATGGCCTCAGCATACATCAGTCACTGAAGTTTCTATACAAGGTTGCAGAAAACTCCCTACGAGGCATTAACAGGCAACAAAACCAATCTAAAGAACATGCATGTTTTCAAAAGTACATGTTTTGCTCTGGTACAGAACCCAAAGAAGTTGGATGCAAAGAAGCACTGAAGGAGTCTTTGTGGGCTATGGTAGAAACTGCCCAGCCTACTTGGTGCATTTTCCTGGTCATAATGACATAAATAAAGTCAGATGTGTGAGCTTCAGTAAACCAAGTGGCAATAATGAACCCAAGTACAACTATGTAGAAGACACCACTCTTCCAGAAACAGTGAGCGAAAGTCAAGTGGAACAAGAAGTAGCTGAGACTGAGCTGAAATCACAGTATCCAAGGTGAGAGCATTGTGCTGCTAAATACCTTGAAGATTTTGTCAACAGTGTCAATGACGAAAGCTTGGGAGGTCACAGTATGATGTATAAAGTGGACTGTATTTACAGTGGCAGATATACCAAACACCTACCAGGATGCAATCTCATCATCAGAAGGAACTGAGTGGCATAAGGCAATCTCAAGGACAGAATGAAACTTTTGAGCTTATCAATCATTAACCAATGGTCAAAATGCAGTGGAGAGGGGGGGGGTATTATGCTATTTAAGCTCAGAGTAAATGGTGAAGGAAAGCATAAAGCTTGTTTTGAAGCTAAAGGTTACTCTCAAGTTAAAGACGTTGATTATCAGAAAACGTTTGCACCAACAGCTCGGGTTACTTTAATTCAAGTGTTAATGCAGTTAGCTGTACAGGAAAACCTAGTTGTTAGTCAAGTGGATGTGAAAACTACCCACCTTAATTATCCCATACATTGTGAAATCTATCTTGAACAGCCAGAGGGCTATGTGGTAGAAAGTGAAAATGGTAAAAAGCTTGTATGTAAATTGAGAAAGTCTCGATATGGTTTAAAGCATAACGGAATAAAGTAACTGGAAGTGTTACTGGAATAATATGTTACATGAGCATTTAACAGTTGAGAATTTTACTCAGTCTTTAGCAGATCCATGTGTTTACACCAGAGTTAGAAAAGTGCCAAAGTAATTGTAATCATCTGGGTTTATGATATTGTCATTGCTGCAAGTAATGTTGAAGAGTTCAGCAAAGTTAAAAGTGCTTTGTGTGCCAAGTTTCAGATGAAGGATTTAGGGAACTTGTCACGGTTTTTAAGGATTGAATTCATATGTTATCCTAACTGTAGAACAATGAGTCAGACAAAGTACATTGAGAGGATGTTACACAAGTTCAAACTTGCAGATTGTAAACCAAAATGTGTTCCATGTGAACTTGGTGCACACAAAATCAGGGAACAAGATTCTACTGAACTGGCTGATGACAAACTGTATGTGATTTAATATATGTGATGGCATGTACTAGGCCAGATTTGTCGTTTGTAGTAACACTGTTGTTACAACATATGAGCAAGCCAACAAAAGTGTACTTAAACATGGCTAAACAAGTGCCAAAGTATTTGAAGAGCACTTCACGTCATAAGTTAAGCTTTCAAAAATGTGATGTTGATGTACAAACAACTTTGTGCTTGGAAGGCTATTGTGATCCTGATTGGGGTGGTTCTGAGGATACATGCAGTGTGTGTGGTTATGCTTTTCAACTCTACAAGCATGGTAATTTAATCTGCTGGAAAAGTAGAAAACAACCATGTGTAGCTTTGTCTTCATGTGAAGATGAATATGTTGCATTAACAACTGCTCTACAAGAAGCGAAATTTCTCATGGAGTTGTATGTTGAGATGTCAGGATGTAGTGAAGATGCCACTCTTGTGATGCATGTACACAACCAAGGAGGTATAGCCTTAGCAAAAAACCCAGTTCACCACCAGAGGTCTAAACACATAGACATTAAGTATCACTATATTATGTCAGAAGTTGCCAAGGGTTTAGTTAAGTTAGAGTATATTGAGTCTCAAAATAACATTGCTGATGTGTTTACTAAGCCTATGTCAGGCAGCACACTTGGACAATTTGCAAATGCCAGTTGCCAATGCTATAAACATGTCAGATTAAGTAATTATTAGCTTAGTTAATATAACTTAAAGTGGGGGTGTAAAATATAAAGTACCCAAAGAACTGTTACTATACACTGAAAGTTGTAAAGCTATATTTTTATGGTAGTTCACTCTATGCCATCACATTCTATTGTGTTATGTTAATTAGGTCACATTGCTTTTTGGTGTGTGTGCATTTGAAATAAGGACTTTGCTAGCTATACCTGCTCGTAATAAGTTGGACTGTTATATAAATCCACCCTCATGAATAACCTGACCTCAACAGTAATCATACCATGACTGACTGTCAGTTTTAAGCATTCACTCATAATAATAATATGATTTTGATGAAATTCTGGGTAATAAATCCATCATCTCATGTGGGAATTGACCCTTAGCCTCTGTTACCCAGGTAGATGCTAGGACCAACAAAATACTGAGCAGGCCTTTTTGTTTGATGCACGTGATCACCCTCGCCAAATGATTTACAAGGCCTCTTGACGGTCCTTGCAAAAACCTGTTTCGCCCCATTTGTTTTCTCCCACCAAAAAAGGCTTCTGCCAAACATTTTTGACACTCTTTTTGCCAAAGAAGATAGTTCATCAAGCGTTTAGTCAGTATAATCGCAGATTTCATATATCGCTTGGTCTACTATCACTAAGTTTGTATCATCATGTTTGTTTCAAGAATTGAATTTCTGCATCCTAGAACCAAATATCAATGAAGTGTGGTCAGGTCAATACAGTCATATCTTTCTAAAACCTTGGAGGCTGTCTGCGAAAAAAAATTCTTTGAGGGGAGATCGTCCTCCTAAGCTTACCAACATTGGCAATTTATTGTCCTGGTGACAATTTCTATATGACAAGGCCTGCTAGTGAGATTTTTCTACATGGTTAATTTGTAATATCATGTTGATGACAATACCACATCAAGTTGAAGAAACATGTAAACCACTCTTCATTTTGGATGCCCATTGAAACAAATGCCAGAGCTCTACCTAATTTAACAAGACATTATGAAAAGATATTCTGTACCCACAGACTGAGATACTGAATAGTATAACAGAGCTCATAACCCTCTTAAAGTCTGTCCATGGGTCTAGAAAAACTCTGATATTGTACATTAATTAGCAATAATTGATCATTAAGCAGTATTTAAGTCAATTCTTTTAACCTGCAGGAGACTAAACATGCTAAGAAAAGCTACTAGGAATGAAAACAGATAAGTTAAAGTAATGTAGTCTACAGGAGGCAAAAATTACGCTTTTTATTAAATTTTTAAGTATTTATTACCTTTTTAATTACAATATGTAATTACATGAACTAGTGGACGAAGGGATTTGGTCAATTCCACTTGAATTACACCAGACTTATTGCTTGATAAAAAGAAGTCATTGTTCCTGTGCTCTAAAAATATACTTCAATAGAATTTTAAGTTACAATGTTACCAATCACAAATGTGTGAAATACAAAGAAAATTTAATAGATTAAATTAAAATAATATTTTGCTTTTTTGGCTGTTCTTGCTATCAAAAATACAACTCATAAAAATTGTGTTTATAAGGTGCAATTATGTACATAGTACAGACCAAAACAGGTAAAGAAACACAAGAAGTTATGTCTCACAATAAAGCAACTTACTCTTTCTTTTGATTGAAGTAATAAGTGACATTTCAGTCCAAGTTGTCTGCTTGACACAGCAGTTGCTCTGCAATGGTTTGACTGGATTCCACCACAAGTAATAATACTGTCACATCCCTTGTCAATAGCATCTGCAAGCAAAAACTCCAGTTTCCGAACCTATAAATGTCAAAATTGATTCAATAAAACAGTCTGTCAGCAGTAAGTCAAACTCATCTCTAACCCTGAATTGAGTATCAATCACTCAAGATCTACTCATGATATAGCATGCAATAATAGCCTAAAAAGGAATTGTTTAATACGAATGTAATTTGTATAAAGATTGTCAGATCATTTAACCAACCTTTAAATTTGATTGCTACAGTAAATATTACTGTGATTATTTATGTTTGAATGGGGTTTAATGAAACGATGTTACACAAACTACAAAAATAAGTCTTACATTCTAACACATCTTTGGAATGTATTACATCAAAATCTGCAATACAACATCAATGATAACTTTACTCAAACTTACTTTATTCCCTGTCAGGGTGCTTCCTGTCAAATCATCCCGTTTTACTGACAACTGAAAAGATGAAGGAAGCCCAGGAAGACACCACTTTTCAATGGGGGTCGGTTTCTGTGCTAGCTGCAAATAATTGAGTTACATAAGGAAATTTAGTACCTTGATACTTTTTTATGTTGTCGCAGTACATAGATAAACATTCATAATGCATACAGTTAACTTGCAAGAAAATGACTACTTTACTAAACAAACATGTCTTTGTTGACTCGGTGGAAATTTGTATCGTGTCATGAGTTGTAAGCTTTTTTGACCTACACTGATGTATTCCGACTACCTTTGTATCACGCCTTTGTCTAAATCAATCAGACAATTTACAAGGAGAGCCCTATACTATAGGGCCATAGTCTATAGCTAATCTAAGAACTGACCAACTTGTCCTTCGTGTAAACATGACTGTATCTTGCGATCCCCTTACAGAGTTGTGAATTGTCTGTAATTACTGGATTACCGACAATTTACAACTCTAGCTTCTTTCGTCTATATGCCTATGCCGCTATGGATTAGTATCCTTAGGTTCAAGGTCTTTATTTCCAGGATTATCAATTCTAGCATACACAGTTTGCCAGGCTGGACAACAAACAGAAAAATCAGTAAGATTTGGTTATTTTTCTTGGCTATACTAGCCATCCTACGTCACTCCACTTGCTGTAGGCTAGCATCTTACCGAATGCAAATTACGCCACCCACCGCTACTACTGGGGCCGCGCCATGCCCACGTCCTATGGTAAGGATATTAACTTACCTTAACAGTGTAGCCTGGGATGCTTTTCAGCTTGGACGCCCATGACGGTGCTTCATACGGGATTAACCTTGCCATCGCGCAGAGAGGATAGTCAAATATAACCACAATATAGGACAACTACCTATGTGCCATTCTCTGCCATTGAGCTTACCTTGTACCAATGTCAATGAGGTATTAGAAAAGCTAGGGAGTTAACATCAGAGCGAGGTTGGAGCTACTTAGCATTTCAAGGAACTCCGTCTGTATGGGAAAAGATTTCTGTTGTATGCTGTTGGCATGTACATGTGTTGAATTTCAAAAAAGCGATTGTTTTTGGTTGTTACAATCGACAAAATGAGAAAAGGAAGAGTGTAGACTTTGGCAGGATAATGTCGAGGTTAAAAACTGTCAAAATTTGATGAAAATCGACATGAGATCAAGTGAAATTGATGAAGCTGTGGTACAAAGGCCCATCACATTTCATTCGTTCGTAGCCGCACAATGTTCATACAAGTATAATTAGTCCTGATTTTAGACTTATGGCATACCGTAAAATCCCGGTTATAGTCCCCCCGGTTATAGCCCCCTCCGGTTATAAGGCCCCCCCCCGATATAAGCCCATTTAATTTTTAGTGTGTGATTTTCTTTTGTTATCACGAGTTGGGATTTTGTGGCAACTTCAGGCAGTTTAGACAAAAAACAAGACAGATAAAAGTACATAAATTTATTTCTATTCGCGTTTCTATTTATGTCTCACCTGGTTCACTAGATATTTACTAGCAGGATTGAGAGGTTATCTCTGGACTCAATGTCAACATTCTCAACTTCATTCCTACGAATACTGTCCGTTATTAATTTTGAAACAAATTGTACCCTTTCAACTAGTCTAAATGATTACACCAACGAGTGATACTAATCATATTTCTAGTTCTCTGCAAAAAAGTTGCAACTTGCATCTTCGTATTGCCGTCATAAGCTGTCCTGTACACCGATTTAGTTGGCCTTGGGTAAAATATAACTTTCGTCTAACAAGGGTCAATTTCTCCATTTCGCTGCTCGTTTGGCGTATCATAAAATCTTACTCCGCTCTTGACGCTCGACCATTTTCTAGAGGCTTCTCTTCTCTCTTGTTGAGTCCAATGTAGATACAAAGTGGGTCCAACAGGGCTTGAGCCAAATTTTCAATGATTTCATTATCATGTTTAAAAGATTTAAAAGAACAAAAGGGATTTCTCCTTTTTCATGTTACAGCAGCGCCTAATTCCCAGTTTCCATGGGAAGCACGCAAGATGTTTGTTGTTTGTTGTATAGTGTTATCAAGGTCCATGTTCACCATACTGCAAGTAGTGCAGAGGACTGCGGACCTCAGTGTGGGGTTACAGATCCTTGACGGCGCGCCAACCCTCACCCTCACTACTATGGTGGACATAAGGAGATCGGTGACTTTCTGAGGAAGATCAGGTAGGCTGACTTGTCAACAGCTTGAGAGACTTCTTTCTCCTCTGTGATACAGTGGTCATCACTAGGGACCGGATTTTATGTGGTAAAAAAATTCAAAAATATGTATTTATTATTGCCTGAATTTGTGCTTTTATGTGCTACAAAATCGCCAAAATATGTATTTATGTGTTAAAAAATCGCCAAAATATATGTATATATGTGCTAAAAATCATCAAAATATGTATTTATTGCGCAAAAATGTGACAAGAATTCGCTAACATAATACATTTTTATTTGCAAATTAATTTATAACCATAGTTGAGTATACAAAACGTCAAGAAAGAAAACACAGCCAAGAGTCAATTTAGGAACAATTAACAGTCTCCATTGCAGTGCACAACAATGTACTTCCACAGATTCTCTGGGGTGAATCCTTCCCTATTTTTTCTCAAGACGTTTTTGTACTGGGAAAAGGACCGTTCAACTTCTAAGGAAGTCATCGTAGTAAACTCAAAGAAGAACGATTCTCAAAACGCAAAACAGATCGAATAAATGAACTCAAAATGCC
>JANTCA010037862.1:5416-20190 GCA_024741275.1 Chironex yamaguchii
TGGTTACAAAAGGCAATAGTGGCAGTGGTTACAAAAGGCAATAGTGGCAGTGGTTACAAGATAGAAATAGTGGCAGTACTTACAAAAGGCAATAGTGGCAGTGGTTACAAGATAGAAATAGTGGCAGTGGTTACAAAAGGCAATAGTGGCAGTAATTGCAGGATGGCAAACAATGATATTGGTTGCAAGATATCAGCAGTGGCAGTGGTTATAAAATGGCAATAGTGGATTGGTTATAAAATGGCAATAGTGATGGTGGTTAAGAGCTCTTTTTAATTCCCACAGGTCCAAAATTGCAGTCATCGTGACTGCTGGCTTGTCGTTGTGGATGTGATGCGAATGAGATTCGTGGTTGTCATTGGCAGTGGTTATGAAATATTGGTAAAGCTAAGGGTTACACGGTATAATGGTTGTGATAATTGTTAGACTGTGGCAAAACATGGATCAGGGGATGTGGTTGCCAAGTAGCCCTGGTTATCCCTAGATGGTAACACCGGTGGTAATTGTCACTTAGTGCTAATGATAGATTGTAGTAATTCTGGTGGTGTGAAGTGTTTCTGATATGTGACGTATGCAATTTAGTCATAGACAGCCTGACTATACGGAAGTTAGTATAATATAATTTCTAATTTGCTTTTGTTCGATATTGCTACTGATACAATTATGTCATTACGTAACAGCAGAAACTTGTAAGCTGTGATCTTAAATAGCACCCCTCTCTCGTTCTCTGGATATCCAATCCAGTGAGCCAGTGCTAAAACCATAACAGTTTCTCATAAACAGGTAGCAAGAGGGAAGTGACTTTATCAAGTGGAAATCGTGTTGTCATAGGGACAAGTCATAGGTGGAAACAGTGAACCGAAGTCAAGTTATAAATTTGGCTACCGGACCCTTAAACCTGGGTTGTACCACTGCAAATTTGACCCCTCTACTCCTAAGCTAGACAGTTGAATAGGGAAGATCGCACAACATACCGTTATTCAACCGCGATCGTCCTCCCTTATATACTTGGTTGTCTGCCTATTACCATATATGCTTAACAAGCGGTATATGTTATATGCCTACAAGGCATCCACTTATCGCAGTTTGTACGGTTAGTCTTGTGCAATGAATAGAAGTAAAGTTATAATCGTAACAACATTACCTTCGAATCACATGTTATCGGAAAGGCTCACAGAAACTCAGTTTATGCATACATCGCATCGCGTTTCGTGTCTTCTGCAAGTTTGTTGGTCACCTGTCTGGTACTGCTTATCGGCATTTGTGAAAAGGAGGAACAGTTAAACCCCTATCAATGATGGCATTGTTTATAAGCACAATCACAATGTCATTAATCATAACGGGAATACATTTAATAACATAAAATGAAAGGAACATAAACCTTCACATCCTGTTGGGGTCATTTACACTTAATGCAAGACGAGCATAAATGTTTCATGTTCTAAGCTATTTGTGTTAGTCTTAGGCACCTACTCTGTTACCAGTTAATCTCCTCCTGCGGAAACATTATGAAAAGTAGTTGTGAGAGGATCAGTCTTAACTCCGCATTATATTACAAATTAGAGCCAGTCCTCGGACGGCAAAAAATAAGGAAGAAAACTAGGTTTCACCTGCTCAATTTCGAGCATTAGGAGGAATACGCAAAATACAAAAAACAGCGATTACAACTGCTGTAAATATAATAGGAACTTTGAGGTTATGACAAGAAGTTGATGTCTATGATAACAAGAAGACGACATAAGGAGGAAGAAGAAAAGGCAAAGATAACAAAACGAATAGAGAGGAAGAGTGAAACAAGACAAGGAACGTGACAAAGATGATGATGACGATAATGCTGGAGAAAATGATGACGACGAAGATGCCATCGCTGCTGCTGATGTTGATAGCGATGGCGATGATGAAACAGAGGAGATAATGATGATAAGAACCTTAATGTTTCTGTTGCTGACAACGAAAAGGGCACTAACTGTCGTGCCTTTTTATACAACTTTTTTGGAGCATTTCAATTGACATTATCAAATACCAAGGTATACGTTTTTCACCACAGTACAGTATCTTTTGATGAGATTCTTAGCTGAACTCTGCACTACGTTATTCACAGAATCGTGTTCCAAAAACGTGTGCTTATGATTATATTTAAGTAAGTTCAGACGATAAAGTAAAAGCATGCTGGTTTATGGCAAACCATAGATAATATACAACTGGGTCTAACTTTGTTAACACACACCTACACGCTACAAAGGCCTAAAGGACCAAAGGGTGCCAAAGACAAGTGAATCGTAGAAAATAACACAAATATCCGGGATGTGTTTTCATTGGTTTTACCAGCGTGCTTTACCCAGTGAATAACACAGGACGTCTCCTCATCGAATGCAAGGAAGACGTCAGATTCGAAGATCGATTATTACCTTCGACCAATTCTCCCGGTACACCCATTCCTTAGCTGAATACGTTACTGGATTAATGTCTTCCGAAACTCTAACACTCCGGCTCCGAAGACGCAGTGTGAGTACAAACACTTTCATTCCACCGTGTTAAAAAATTGGCGCCAAACTAACTCGAACCCAGGATACCCAACTGAGAACTTTAATTCAAGACAACTTTTTAAAATATTATCGTTGGAGGTGATATTGTAAACATGACTTAACCACCTCATTTCACGCACGAGTCACGCTCTCGACATTAAAACAGTTAAAACAACCCTTCAGAGATTTAATTTCGCAACATCAATAGACATGTAAGTTTCAGAAGTTGCTTAAAAGCGATATTGACTTATACAGCTAATGCTACTTGTTCTGGTAGTTCGCGCTACAATGACAACACAGATGTGTCCGTACCTTGACATTTGGCGTGAGGGATTGGCCATCGATTTCTCTCGACTCCTTCAGACCAATTATTGTTACGTACACTATTTGCGTATAAACCTTATACACGCTTTACGTATGTGAGGTTGTTTCTGTAAGTTCTGTAGCTTTTAAAAAATGCCCTTACTTTCTTACCTACCTACCCACCTAATTGATCGACGTATCTACCCACCTAGAAACCTACCTACCATCTTAACTTCTTACCTACCTACTTACATATGCACATACCTACGTATTCACCTACCTACCTACCTACCTACCTACCTACCTATCTATGTACTTATCTACCTACCTAGTTATGTACACACATATTACACAGGCTACATATCTACCTTCTTGCCTACCTACCTGCCTATGTACCTACCTACTTATCCACCTTCCTACTTACCTACCTACCTATTTACCCCTAACTAACTTACGTATCTAGCGTCTTAAATATACCCACATACATTTCGAAGGTGTTCTGCCACTGGGATCGTTTCATAGAGAAAATTCTCCATCATTAATGAGAACAAGTGATATCGAATCAAAATGTCAGCGATTTTGTTAATACCCTGAAATACATGCCCCCCTGCTTGATAAGTTAGTAAGCAAAAATCAAGGTTGTCTTGTGTAAATGTCAAACTTTGAATTATAAAACCACTTGAGCTTTAAACTATGGTCTCTCATCTGCAAAACCGAAGCCTTAATTACTATTCACTCTTTATTCCTTGGTATGGTATTATTCTTCAGTTTGGTCTTACTTTTCCTCTTTGTTTATACATCTGTCATTCGTTTATATCTTTTCTCGTTTATCAATAAATTAGCAAGTACCCTTGGCTGATGAATGTTTTTGAAATACAATTAAAAAAATCTTTTGCTTGTACTATTAATCAATCCATGTGACCTCAATTTTTATGCTTCATCTAGTCTTATCAACAATCTACTGGACCTTACGGGCCACCATAGTCGATTTTCAGTCCTATGTTCCAATTTGACGCAAATGAAGCTCATAGTAGAACTTGCGAAATTTTGGGGCACGCAAAAAAACTCGCCTCTGAAAAATGGAAGAGTTGCAATTTGCAATCTCATTCCGAAACCGAGGAAAATGAAAGATGTTTCCATAAGTACTCTGACTATTTCACATTTTTATATCTTTAGGTTAATCCTGCTGCACAAGACACTTGTCAATTAAGTTACAAAGGATCACGAAAAATCAAACGTTGTTTGATAGGCCACCATTTAAATCGAATCAGGAAACCATCAGCACCCAAAGGTATTCGGAAATTATGTCCTTGCTTGCCAGAAGAGCACTTTCTGTGCTTACCAGGGGATAAAATTCACATTATCGCCTTCTTTCAAGGCCATCACTGCTCTGATTTTGTGAGAAACGTTGCGGTAGTATGCTCAAATTGCTGCTAAGGAAAGCATCATCGTGTTATGAGATTTTCTTAAGACCTCACGAAAGCAAAAATTTGAGCCTAAATCACTGGGTGTTCAGCACCTAAGCTGCATACTAATTTGCAAACGGGTTTTGATAAAAGGTTTTTCTTAAAGAATCGACACCCGAGATTTTTGCCTTTGCTCTCAAAATGTTGATTATTCTAATTCCGCTACTCTCAGCGAAATGCAATCGTGCCTCGAGATGCACCGGCCAAATTGTCTCTCTCATTTAACAAACTCAGACATTGGAGTGGTTTATAATTGTCTTCTCTTCCTTCAAGCACTTTAAGACAGCAAGCTTGCCTGCTCTGTCACACAATTACAGATTTGATGACTGGGCATGCTTAAAAGTCAAGGTTTGGGTCCAACGATATCATTTGACCTGGCAATATAACTTCACTAAACGTACTCACAGATGGAAAAAGATAGAGTAATAACTAGCACGTCCCAGGTGCTGCATCAAAAATTGGCTTCCTCACCTAGCTAACATAAAACGGATCCCCAGTATTATATTTCATACCTGTAGGCTCAAATTCATAAACATAAGCGGGATGTTCATGTCAAAATGCAATAGCAATACATTTCTGCATTTCTTAGCTCTACTTTCCTCGACTTTGTTTTTTATGTACACAAACATATAGCATAATACAGCGTCGTTCAAAACAAGGATTGTTATAGGAGACACGTTTGAAATCGAAAGCAGTGTTTCTACGTCATTTACCTAATAAAATGACATGGTAGTTAGATTATAGATAATAATTTTGAGATCTATTTGGGATTAAGATCAGAAGGTTAGATTTCAGATGACCTAACGAAACAGCACATACGGAAAGTTCTTGCTGTCTTTAAAAATATAACTGTGAACTGCACTTAGGTTGCTCAAACCAGGCACAAAGCATATTATGATAGTTACAAAAGAGTTAGCAATCATATCCCCCAACAACGCCAAAACCTACGACCTTGTGCTAGGAAAGCAGGACATCATGGCGTCTCCTACAATTTAAAGTTCCTCGACCTAGTGCTTTCGTTGCAAACGAAATCAAGACTCCTCTGTTTTTCTTTAATTTCTTTATACTAGGCGTTTAAATAATAGCTCGATTAAAGTGCGAGCTACATATGGACTTGAAAGGAATTTCCACTTTTACATTAAATACGGAAGCGTTCAACGTAATAAAATCTTCAACGTTTGAAAGTATTTGTCGATGTAAGATTTAATAATTTTTGCCTCAAGCTAACATCAAAGCGAGGTTCCAAGTTTGTCAAAGAGACAAAACCTTGTGGTTTTAATATTTCAGAGGTGGCAGGGCTCTGGTACCTAGAAATGCTTTGGATCTTTGAGATATGCCCAAACTTCACAGAGACAAAACGTAAAACAAATTGGAACTTTCACAGTTTTTTAAATTTGTAATTCGGCTTGTAAACACTGGGAATCTCTAGCAATTTAACCAGTGGACCGTGTCTATGGGCCCAGACGAGCATACTAAAGCGATACAATGAAGTTCTAGTCTGCCATTTTCATTATCACTGTTTTTTTTACTGGATGACGTGCAATGTTTACTGTCCTTGCTAAGCTATCAAATCTGACCGTAAGATTAGTTTGCGCTTAAACCTCCGACCCCAAAAATGATCAAACTTGCAATACCATTAGTATCATTCTTCCTCTCTTCTCAAATTACATGAAACGGTTTAATATAACCGTTATCTAAACAGTCTGTTGCACTGTGGCTTTAGGAAAAGTTTGATTGTTGATTAATTAGCCAAACGTTCTCAGATGTTAATAGCAAAACATACCTAAGGCCACAGAGCATGCACCTTAGGATCCACTGTGAATTCGAGAGCGAGGCTTCCTTTTCGTCTCACAAACTACGTGGAAGTGAACGGTCACTCGGAAACAAGGAGGGATGAACAAACATCAATGCTTACTTAGGGCAGTCGCAGGTCAGGCCCTTCACAAGTCGCGAAGAGATTTGCAGTCGATGTCACGCGTCAGGGTTAGGAGATAAACTGCGCCTATCGAGTAAATACAAGCAGGAGGATAGCCATCAAAACAGAAATAATAGCACTGGTATAAAAGACAGAACAGGGTACTGTCAATTTCCCTTGGGTTATTCAATCGAAAGAACTTACACAAAAAGAAAGAAATTTCAGTAACACGAGAAAAAATGTCTTGCCGACGCGATAACAGAGAGTAAACCGCCTGTCAACCGTACAAGGGGCTCCGTTCGTCAAGAAGTCAAAGGTTACAAGCAACGTGAAGTCACTCACACCAACCTTGTACTTTTCTTGTGGACTTGACAGTCTGGAAATCAAAGGGATGTCACGTAAGGACTAAGGCAATCAAAACATTAAACAATTCCAGTCGTGTACAACAAACGTAGGGCATCAGTGCTGTAGCAGCTTTCAAAAACGAAGGTTAAGTGGGTAGCTGAACCTCCATAGCTCCAGCAGAAGGTGTCATCAACAGTGATACCAGCATAATGATAGGAGGCACAGTCCACGGGTCGCCCTTCTCCCCTCCCCTCCCCTCCTCCCACGATCGTGGGTATCATCAAAGAATTGATGTTATTATGCACTCCCAACGAAAACCACGATAGGAGAGGTGTGTGCTTGTTTAATGCCCGGTCAATCTACATCGATCATTGCGAGGATTTGACAAAAAACCGACATGTAATGGCATCTACCAATAACCATAAGACATTTGTTTTAAGTCAGGGTTTTGGTTGAAGTAGGATCATAGGTGCCGGCTTTTTTCGTCAGGGTTGCTCAAAATTAGTGATAGGAAATTAATAAGATATACAAGATGTTAGAAGAAATAAAACATACACTTGTACTTTACTAACAATTTGGTAGATAAGTTAACATGTCACATTAAAACATGACACACACACAGAATTAAATGACCAGCTAAAGGCTAACATAATACAAGAGGCATTAAATGGAATTAGAATATACCGAATTCCTTGATTTTCCACAAAAGATGTTTTGCGTTGGTAAGTTGCCAGGGAGGCTGAGCTCTCCTGTACTTTTCCTAGGGAAGACTCAAACCCCAACATCCCACATAGCGGGCGCCTATGAGTAGGATCTCCGAAGATCAATAATACTGCCACTATCGCCCGATACCATTATCTAAACCTTACCCCAATGCTATAGTCGTCTCCCTTTTAAACAGTATCTTAGGTGCCACATATGTCAGTTGCTACTACTCTCTGGCACCATGGCCTTTTCGGGTTAACACATAATACGCAGCTTCTGCCTTAGTATTATCTTATGTCATTCCTTCCTTGGCAGACACTATCTCCGATCACCACTACAGCGGATTATCACCACCTTCGATCATTACAACCTTCGAAAAAAACGCAACAGTCTTACCAAACATATCACATCCGTAATAAACGCTTCTGTAATCAATTCTCTTAGAAACAACTGCAGTAAGTCAAGAATTGTTTTCATTGTCAATTTCCGCTGCTATTATCTTCCGTCATTCCTCTTCTGTTTTTACCACCTTCCCACCTCTACAGTGGTTACCATCAACTGACAAAGGCGGTCTTAAAACGACACTGTCTTCGGAAACGCAACTAGACCAGGTCACCACAACCTTCCGTTACCTTATTTCGATACGACTACTTTCCGCCACTACCCCAATTACGTTTATTACCTTATGTCGCCGATATATTACCTTATATCGTATCATCAAGTTTTAACCACAGCTACCAAGCTCTCTACTTACTCTGCAAACCAATAAAGACAGCTGTCACGACGCTTTGATACCACAATACACCACCACCTTTGAAAACCACTTTCTTACATCATTCCTACATCTCACATTTAATTCCGCTTGAAATCAGAAGTTACTAACTCCTATCACAAATACTTTGTGCCACTTATGCCTGTTGACACGATTTCAGTATGCAACCACTATCCTCGGTTTCCACTTTTTGCCAATACTTCATCTAGATATCATTAGCATCCGCAATACCTTCGGTTGTAACTACCTTAACACGAATCATCCTCTGGTTAACCTGATCACCACCGGCTAGACCGGATAACAACTGGTTACACCTAAACTACACCAGTTCTACCTGGTCAAGACTGGCTATACCTAATCACCACCGGATACACCTGGTTACAACTGGCTACACTTGATTGCCACCGGCTAAAGCAGATCAACACCGATTATACCTCGTCACCAACGGTAATACCTGATCACCACCGACTACATCTGGTTACCACTGGTTACACTTGATCACGACCGGTTATACCTCGTCACCAATGGCTATACCTGATCACCACCGACTACACCTTGTTATCACTGGTTATACGTGATCACCACCGGCTACAACTAATCAACAGCGGTTACACCTGAGATACAATGGTTGTACCCGGTCACCACTGGCTATGCCTGATTAGGAGCGGTTACATCTGGCCATCGCCGGCTATTTCTGGTCACTACCGGCTACCTCTGGCTATCACCGACTATACCCTATCAATATATCGGTTACACAGGGTCACAACCGCCTTTACCTAGCCACTGTCGGCTACAACTCGTCACTATCAGCTATACTTGGACACTACCGGGTATACCTGGACACTACCGGGTATACCTGGACACTACCAGCTATACCTGGTCACCATCTGTTGTGTTCAGAAATTGCAGAATTACAGTCGCCAATTTACTTGTGCCCTAGCACTTGTACGAAAATAAATGTCAAATTGCTGTTTTATGAATTTATTTTGTAGACTGCTCTCTAGTGTCATTCAAGCACCATAGTTGACGACAATATTTATTAGTTCACATTCCAAACAGGCTACACCGGATCTATTCAGCCTAAACATATCGGTGGCCTTGGTGAAATGGCGCCAAATCAACTGTTTATCATTTCTTATTGTATAAGTGTTGACAAATGTTCATTTAGAGTTAGCGTTTAATGACCGTGTTGTGCAAGTAAACGTACATTTCCGTCAAAAGAAGTTAAGCTGTTACATTGAATCAAGTTAACCTTCTATATTAAATGAAATACTAACCGCAATCCTACACTTGTCTCGGATATTTTAGTCCGTTACCAAAGGAAACAGTCTGACCAACACGGCAGTCTTGCCAAATTCAGTTTAGGACTTCAATCATCTTACTGAAGCTCACATGTTGTGAGTACATGCAAAGAAACTATGGAAGAGTACTTGTACAGGAAATAAAGTGTGATAATAAAGTGTGATATAAGCGTAGAGAGGGCTGTAAAATCATTGAAAACTAGGGAGACCAAGACATTCCCCTGTCAAAACGTAACGTAACGATATGACTTTTTCTCACAAGGTGTTGAAAAAAATGATCCAAATTTTTGCAAAAATATGCAAGGATAAGAAAACAAGGTTAAATATGGTCAATGTTTATGAAACCTAGCTAGCCACTGCATACGATAATTTATTGCATTCAGCACGTTGTTACTTTTTTATCTGATAAGCTAGGATTTGTCTTGGTAGTAAAAGATTGAGTCGTCGATTGTGCCCGACTTGGATTCAAAGACCTTCCATTTGAGGATGAAGGTTCGAATCCACCTTAAGACATGCACAGAGTGACAAACGTCGCTGACAACCTGCCAAGAACTATGGCGTATGGTTTCATTAAGATAAGGACTACGAGTGCACTGTTTTGATAAGGTACTGACTAAAGCAACTCGGGCCCTGCAGAAACTATAAAACGTCACGCCCTACACGGACAGAAAGATTCTTCCACGCGAATGTAATCAATTTTAAAGATCCGCAAACCTCCTTTTGCTATATTTGACAATTATAATTCGGCAATTTTAAAACGATAGTCTTACATTTTTCTACTCCTATCCTTATCGCTTTTATTCGCTCGTTCCTTTGTCCCGTATTTAGCTCATGCCTTAGTACTTGTCACCCTTCACCTAAGAGGGTTAAACACGGGAATTCAAAATCACTGCCATTGCTCCCATCTTTAAAAGAAATACTTCTAAAAATATAACTGACAAGTCAATTCTGCGGACGATTCTCCGGTAGGGCTGACAAAGTCATTTCCTGTTACACATAAAAACTGCTTAGTTCAAAAGATGACCAAACTATCCTTAAATAGTATCACTAAACAAAGAAATGTTTGATCTGTACTTTGTTCAATAATCTACCTAATAATGATCAATAAATAAATTATCAAAAATATATCATTTCCATCCTAAAAACTGCAATAATAAATACTTGGATATCAGTGCCATAATTTATCAATTCTCCAAAGTACATAAGATTAATATTTTGTATTTATGACAGTCCATTATTTATCAAACTGGGAAAGGGGTGCAATAGCCGACGAAAAATTAAACGCAAAACCTTGGATCGACACTTCTCTGTGCTTAACATGAAACAAGATATCAGAGGATGCGTTAAAACAAACCTGTTCTTTATTGCACCTGTTCTGTTGGACAATCTAATCTCCTACTAATAAACACATATATACTTAAACATATATTAAAATCTAAACTCACCAGTGACTAGCTTAATACCAGATTAGACGAGGCAAAGGATAGCTCCACGAGGCATCTATTAGACACAAAGTATTTCTGTCCCTGAAAAGACGTTTATATATCCCAGTAAATTTGTACTGCAGACCACGTCCCTGAAAATAGCATCATCAGATAGAGTCACCGACTTCAAACTAAACTCACACGGGCGTCGTCATTGGCTCGCCACTCAGTGAACCGGCACAAAGCTGTCTATAAAGAATCTCATCGATTGATTGGGTTAGCAGATTCTTATGAGACCTTGTCTGATTACAAATGTTTCCTGTAATAACAGAAATTCTCGCTAAGAATCAACACACCTTTTTATTAAAATATCGACAGGAAAGACCTTCAATTACAACTTAACAATATGACTGAGTAACGTTAAAGAAAAGACTGTATTTTGCGTCCATAATAATATGGAGTCATCATTTGAAAAATTCGCAACAATAAAGTGCCGATGGGATATCACGTTGAGGATAAAACAAAATAGGGGCACTATTGCCATAATTAGGAGGCAGGCGAATTTCCTACTTACGTGGACGTAGTTATACAAAATGAACGAAAGGGGGTACTTATGTTGGGGATTGGGGGCCAAAATAACAATAAAAATGAACCAATGGAAATGTGGGCAGAAGATAACAGACAAAAGCACATGACGTCTTTACTCCAGTGTACAATCTGGAATCGTTTAGTTGGCCGGCATAAATTTTGGCTTCTGTTTAACTGTTAATAACGGCTCCTGTCAGAGCACAGAGCATTCAATGGGGAAGCCAGAAACTCAATGGCGTACTTGCTTACACCCTCTGGCGTAAATCTTTGGCGTAAGAAATTAATGGATTTCAGTATGGTCCGTTATGTTGAAATTATTAATGGTCAACCCGACGCATGTACCTGTCACTATACTCTGATGTCCTCTAATGATTACAACAGTGACTCCAGTTCTTTTGCTTCAGAATTATAGCGTTCAACGATTGCATCACTGAAGATGAGCTTGATATTACCTGAAATTCCCTACCTCAATGCTGATTAGAATGTCGTTGTAAACTTTAATTTTCAAATCGAAGTTTAATACGACTACGGAAATCAAATTGAAAACAAGCTGACTATTTAATTGCCTCACAGAACTAAGACCCTAAAAAATGTAACGATGTACAGCCAAACAATAATGAAATGTTTGATGTACCTCAGCTGTAATGGAAGGTTTTTTTTTCGTCAGCTACCCGCACAAGAAAATTTCAGTATCCGATTTGTCGAGTTGGGAGTAAATTAGTTCATGTCCATCTCGTTACGGCAAAAGAATGTTCCAAAATGTTACAACTAGGGTCCATGTTCCTGTTGCTATGTTACAATGTGACGTATGCAACTTGGACAAATATAACAAATAAATTCATAATGATAGCCCATGCACACATCACTTGCATCTCTAACTGAGGAAGGAGTTTCAACAAATGTTAGTAAAATTTGAGACCAATATTTTTCATCGAAGTAATGGGAGGCTCATTTGCAATCTTCTTCCACAAACGTCTGTGACATTATAACCGTTAACATTGTTTAAAAATACGTCTTGGTTTGTAAAGACCAGAACCGATCACGGTCGTGACGACGATAAGGAGTAGCAAGAGAAGGCACAGGAAGAAGAAAACCAAAAGGAAAAGGGCAAAGAGGAGGAGGAGAAGGACGAGGAGGAAAAATAGGAGAAAGACAATAAGAGGGAAAACGACGACAAAAAGGAGGAGCACAAGAGGGAGAGAAGGAAGAGGAGGACGACGAAGAAGTAGACCAAAAGCAGCAAGACCAAGAGGAGGAATACGAAGAGGACAAGTAAGAAAAAGAGAGGAAAGGCGAGGAAGAGAATAAACAGAACGAGGATTAATAAGAAGAGAAAAAAGAGGAGGCAGACGAAGAGGGAGAGGTAGAGGAGAAAGAAAAAGCAAATAGTAACGAAGGGGAACATCAGGAGAACAAAGGGGAGGAGAACGAAGATGTAGAGGCCAACAAAGGGAACCACAAAAAGAAGAATAATGAAAAGCAGGAAGACAAAAGGAAGAAAAGGACTAGGAGAAGGGTAAAAAGTAAATAGAGATGTGGTAATGGTGGTAGTAACGATCATAATACGGATGATGATGATGATAATAGTGATGATAATCATCATCATTTTGATCATATTGATTATAATGTTCAAGATGACGATGAAGGTAATGGAGCTATATGGATTAGTATTGATGATGATAGTACTTGCAGGTGGTGATATAGTTGATGAAGCTGTGGTAATACCGTGGACACAACGATGATGGTGGTGGCGAGGACGACCAAGCAGTAAAAAGAAAATTTCCAGAAATGAAAATTTGATTCTGTCTATAACATGCGGTTCTGCCTGAAGATTTGTTTCCATAAGTCAGGTTTATGTCTACGCACCAACTTCCTAAAATACAGTTATAAATGTTGTCTGTTCAGGAATAACACCGTTATCTCTAAATCAAAACTCGGTGAAATCTCTACCTTTTATTGATCACAATAACAGCTTACATCCTGGTATAAAGAAATAACCAAACCAAGTACCTGAATGCTTCCTTGTTAACAGTGGTACAAACTGAATTTGACGGGATGTATTTATTTGGATAGAAAATAAAAGTACAACCACAAATTTGTGACTAGTAAGGGAAATTCGCTGGCCACTCAGTTTTGCATTGAAAAATATATAAAACGTTACATGCTACTTTCCCATGCTGATAAACAAAATTTTAGATACGTAATTATTCAGAATTTTGTCCCTCCTCTTCAACAGCAAAAGCATAAACGTTTATTCTTCATGGTCGAAAATTATCAACAAACTAACGCAAGGGCGTTGCTTATGAATGTTCTATTTCTAACAAGAGCAAGGTGTGTTTCTTCATCGAATCCTTCACGTTTGTGTCTGAAGGCTTCGCCCAATGCCAATATCAATCAAAAATTGTCTACTTTATTAAGTTTAAAGTTGGTCTTTTTGTGCAGTAGACTACCGGTTATTCGAATCTCCAATGGAAGTTGAAAATTGGTTCCAATAACCGGAGGTTCGAATAACTGAAATTTCGCTAGGATTTGATACCTTTCACAACGTCAGGTGAGTTTAGAACTGGTCTAATTAAACATTCAAATATTTAAGAGTTTAAATAACAAACTAGGTTCAGAAGACTCTTTGCACTTTCATACCGCGACCAAATCTAGACTCAGTGAGGTCATACTTTCAAAGTCATCTGATCCAGAATCGTATCTTTGCCTTACACCAGGTCTAGAATCGGTCACTTTATACTTTCAAAGTCCTGTAATCCTAAATAACATCTTTGCCTTACACCAAATTTAGGATCGGTCACTTTAAGCTTTCAAAGTCCTGTAATCGTAAATAATATCTTTGCCTTACACCAAGTTTAGGATCGGTCACCTTACACTTTCAAAGTCCTGCAATCCTAAACAATATCTTTGCGTTACACCAAGTCTAGAATCGGTCACTTTATACTTTCAAAGTCCTGTAATCCTAAATAACATCTTTGCCTTACACCAAATTTAGGATCGGTCACTTTAAGCTTTCAAAGTCCTGTAATCTTAAATTGTATCTTGGACCAAGTCTGGAATCAGTCAGTTTACACTTGCAAATTATATATAATTCTAATATCGTATCTTACCGTGAATCAAGTATAGAATATGTCATTTTACACTTTTAAAGTCCTGTAATCCTAAATGGCATTTTGGACCAAGTCTGGAATCAGTCAGTTTACACTTGCATATTAAATATAATTCTAATATCGTATCTTACCGTGAATCAAGTATAGAATATGTCATTTTACACTTTTAAAGTCCTGTAATCTTAAATGGCATCTTGGACCAAGTCTGGAATCAGTCAGTTTACACTTGCATATTATATATAATGACACAAACGTCCTAAACACATAAATTCAAAATTACCCAATGTGAAATTTAATGACGTCAAGTGTGATGTCAAGTG
>JANTCA010037873.1:6099-20190 GCA_024741275.1 Chironex yamaguchii
GACCAACTCGTCTCGGTCTGGTTTGCCGGTAAGTTATGACTGCGACCATCGGAGCGTTGATTCTAGGTCTCACGACTGCATGTCTGACGCTTTCTTCTTCTTCTGCATTCTTGAAGATCTTGTGTTGTAGCTTTTCTAGTTCATTGTCAAGATGTTGTCAGCTTTAATGATTTTGCTTTTCTGTCTCTTTCATTCTTTGATCCTCCCATGGCATTCTTCTTGTTCATTGTTGTTATTAACTTTCCTCTGAATGTGGTCTACGTGAATGTTATAATAAAAGATGGCAGAGATATTTTATCTTAAGACTGATATTCTTAAGTGCTTCACCTCAAAATATATTCAATCACAGGTACTTTATGTGACATGTAATAATGCTATTTTATGACAGTAATTTCAGCAAAAACAATATTAAAGTTGTTAAAGTTCTTATTTCTGAAATTAGTGAAGCTTCATCGTATCCTAATAAACTGTGTGGCCTTTTCGCTTAATTGATAAGCATGCAGATGTTTATTGGGTACCTAAGAGTACAAAATCTTAATACCTGTAATATTCATTCACAACGTGAATTTAATGAATTATCTAGGAAGATGTTCTGATGTATACTAGTTGCATAGTTATTATATATAGATGGTTGTCTGATGTGAACAAATATTTAAACAATGCTTTCCACAGTTTGTTTCACAGTCAATGTCATAATAAACGTAGGTGAATGAAAGCCCACTGAGGCTATCTTCTGCAATGGTGAAGCGAGGATACAACTTTAAGTATCTGGGAACTGTAAATGTGTACTGAGTAGTGGCCAAGGAGACTAGCAAGGCAGCCAAGATAGTCAGAAAAGCACTAAGTGAACTGAAGCCAGGGGTTCCCACTTTTAGGGGTCTAAAAATGTATGCAAAGCATAATTTCTATTCAAACGTTCAAATCTTAGATAAAGAAACGAAACTACAGGAATGGACAGGGGAGACTGACTTGTACAGTTTACGTGAAATAATTAGAATACTGTACTTACTCATTTTAAACTACTGTGATTGTCTCAGCGTCCTTCTTGTAATAAAGTTGATCCATTTATTGCATACGTTATTGCTCATCTTGTTTCACTTGCTTCGGCAGTAGCCGGAGACGTTGGAAACTGCTCTTACTGCTATTATTTTCATAGTAATTTTTTGAATGCATCAAAGACATTTCCACTTCCAGCTGCTCCTTTGCCTGCATAGTCCATAATTTTATAACATTGCGTAAGAATGTCAATTCTACTGTAATCCTTCAAAGCACACAATGGGCATTCCTTCTCTATTGAAATAATTGTTGCAACTCTCTCCTTTGACCACGATATTAATCTATTCCTTCTCCTAGCATTTGGATGGCAAACAGTGAATGATGACGCAGATAAATCCTAATTTAGTTCAATTTTCAGAAATTGTAAGGACAGTCAGTGGACAAGATCAGAGAGGAGCACAGTCCCAATGTCAAAGTATAGAAATTAATATGCTGTTGTTAATTGTGAATCACTTAAGGCATACTCACAACTTTGCAAATGTCTACGTTGTACTGCATATCTATCTATCCATGATAACATTAAGCTACAGCAGAAATTCATCATTTTAAAAGTTAAAAGGAATATAAAATGAAGTTTGATGTTGCATTGGACAAGCGAACCGGCTCTCTTTTGAAAGCATTAAAAATAAAATTGTAAGCGCACTAAACTTCAATAACTTGACTGAAGTCTTCCCAATCAAAAACGTTTCAAAAAGTGCATTGTAATGATAATATGAATAAAATCAGTTATAATTACAATTTTTCCTTTGTTTACTTGCAATGGGAAGTATTTGATTCTAAGGGCCCCTGATTGAACTACAAATAAGGACACCTGGATTTTTTAATCCGCTCCTGGATAGGATTATACATCACTTATGTCCACAGCTGACGTTGTGAGTAGGATCAGGCATTGATCTATTGAATGTTGTTTGATGACTATCCAAGTAGCAGTTTTTGTTTTGGAGTACTGCACATTACCATCTATAAGAGTATCCAAATCTGGTTCTCCAATAAATTGCTATTGTGAGTCCAACAATTCTAGGATTTCGCAAACGTTTTCCACAATACAAGTCTTGGCCACAATCACGATAAACAACATTCAACCTAACATGATTCCGTATTCAATTATATTGTGAACCATGCATATCTTGCATCAAAACGGGGGTATTACGTAAAACACGATCAAAACGTTACACAACTCAAATGAATTAGAGGCTGTAAGTAAAATGTATTTGCAAGCGAAACGTACATAATAATTAAATTGTGTAATGACTCATAAATACAATAACAACAAAAGCAGCTGTTAAAGACAGCTGAAATACGGCAAAACTGACACATCATTACAGTTCACGTTGCTACAAATGCGAATTATCTACTGTACAAAGAATTTGTTCAAATAAACCACTCACAAATAGACTATTTTTGAATCGATTTTTACAATTTTCTGGAATCCAGAGTCAAAATGATAATCAGCTGTCTGCTAATAAATTGGTAGACATAAGTGAAAAATTAGGCAAACAGTAAAAAAATAAAAGCGCTCGTGAAGCGTCGTGTTCGAATGTTTAAGATTCACTTTCTGCAGATGATGCTGTAGCCAATACATGGATTACGAAAAGTTGAATTACATAGATTTTCCACTATGATAGTCCATCAGAAATTCACATTTGAAATTTCTGTACATTCTGAAGCCAACCAAACTACTCACCTTACGGTGAATCAAAATGACAAAAGTTAAGTTTGGGTGGGCCGAAAGATGAGGTGTCTGGGCCCGGGGCCTCGAGAGTAACCAGATTTCTCTAGTTTATCAGTTGCATTAATTTACTAATTGTGTCACTAGTGAGTGTGATAACTTAGTGTTTGTATGAAAAAGCGAACATTATTGGTTCAGAGTAAAATTTGAATGTCGCTGCATGTTTGCTTTCGGTAAACAAAATACGAGACGTGCAGGTTTTAGAGCTTTGCAAAACCACCAACTTAATCTTAGAATTGCAGCGTCAAAATTGCTTACAAGATAAACGTGGTACCTTTAATTCACTTCGACAATTTCTAAAATATCCTACCCCTGAAAATTTGGGGAATTGTATTAAGTGGACATAAACTACAGATCAAATTTTACGCAAAATCAGTTGACTTTCACAAGTATCGATTGATATAGATTTGAACACAAGAATAACAAGGTGAAATAAAATTTAGTGTAAAGAAGCAATAAAATGACTTAATGCGTTCTAAAACAATACGTTTAGTAAAACGTTGGATTTATAAGTTTGCAGCTTTCTTGAATTCTCCTCAATGTGATGATGGAGCCAGCAATATGCATTGGCCAAAATCTTGTATAGCCAAGCATATTCTTGACATTCAACCAAAAGCACATTTTACCTATTGTCATGTGCATTCACTCAGTTTGTGAATAAACGATACAACAGCAAATAGTGGACTATTTTCTGACGCAATAGCAAATGAAATCCTGAACTACCCAGCAAAGAAAGCCTTGTACTATTAAACATATTACAGAGCAAGTATTAGAAGCTTATGACAAAATGGCAATATTTATGCAAAGCTACGTACAGTGAGACGATCACTCTGGGTAGCCATGAAAATTTGATGGGATTGTGGAGGGAATACTAAAAAAGGACACGTTTGTTAACATTAAATAAGAAATTTGACATGTACTTTGAATCTCAAACAAATGCTATTTAGTCACACAGTCCAGGGGTCACGTGTCTGCAGCATCTTCTATGCACATTGCAAACATAATAAAAACTATTTATCGTTAACTATAAAATAAACAGTCTTTTAATTTGTTAAACAAATCACTTTTAGCGAAAGCAACAGTGCAAAATGTTTCAGGCGAAAGTACAGTCTTTAAAATAGATGCCTTAAGAAAGTAAAAATGTTGACAAACGTTTATAATTTGTCAAAGTAAATAACAGTGATGATGTTGAAGTTCCAGCTTAAGCTCGCAACTCTTTGTTGTCGGTATTATTTGGCGAAATTTTATCCAATATTGCCTGCGTCTTTTTTTGGCAAAATTCTAATTCTAATTCAACACAGCAGAATTCTGGCTTGAAAAGGTTGACGAATATCTTACGTCCTTACAAGTGCTCGTAAGTGTCATGTCTGGAGACTCGACAAAGTTTAAATACTGCCAGATGGATCTTTTGTCGGCTTGACGAGGTCAGTACCAAAGGCTTGAACCTCTCGCCTACCGAACAGGTTGCCTGATATGTCATACACAGTGATGAGGACCGTAATACTCAACATGTGTATTTTCACTGATATCTGCTGAAACGCATTTCGCGGTTTTATAACCTTCTTAACCCCATTCGTTCCACACATTGGTCAGATGCCCCTCTTCTGTGACAGGGATGACATTTGTCCTCTCTGACTCAACATCTATAATATTTATGGCTATGTAGGCCACACCTCCCGTAAAATTTCTTCAGGCTCTGCTATGAGGGAAAATGTCCTATCCTATTGTATTCTATTCTATTGTGCTATAGTTGTACAGTTCTTTGAAATCACGTTGTTTACTGAAGAACTCGTACACTGTATCCTTTGCAGCTGTTTTGATATCCAAAATCTCACTGGCAACCTGAATGGCTTAATGTTCATTCGAGACCTTGAACAACAACCTTAGCACTTCTTAGTTACTAATTGGGCAGAGAAACTTTATTGGAAAGGCTAAATGTCTGAGGATACTCAACTGCTCGACAACTACATGTCACTGCTTCTAGCCGAGTCCTAGGTGCCAAGTTTTGAACTATTTTACGACATTTCTTGTCTTTGATAAAGTGGGCAGTCTCATCTAGGTTGATGTTGCCTATAATTTGCAAGTTGACTTGCAAGTTGATTAACTAAGTACCTTGTCTGTTGTTTCTGACTGTTTATGCTCGTTTAATCCCTGGCATTGAGTTGCCCTTAACAAAGATCTTGAACCTAGCTCAATAACATTTGGAAAAAAAGGTTTTCTTATATGTAGTTTTGGCTAAAACTCCGTACTGAAGATTACTTAACTGATGGCCAAATTTGAGTGTTCAAAATTCCTTAGCAATTTCTTAACGCTTTTTCTTGACATTTCTTTGAAATGAAATTGACAATACATATAAGGTCATAAGGATGCCAGACGACGAAGAAATGAATCATAGAAAAAGTTAACCATTAATGTCATTCACTTTTTATGAATTAAAAACAACTTAACAATACTTCATTTCCTAGTTGGTGTAATAGAAACAAATTCAATTTCATAAAAGTAATCGTCAAAGTTCAACTGCAAGTGGTGTGTTTTGTATTTCCTGTTCAGTGCACACGATTTAATTTTTCGAATTCTGAACAGTGTCCAATCCAATACAAAAAATTCCTCACGTTTTTGCCAGTTCGTTTACTTACTTCCTTACAAAACAGTTCCTTATAAGAACGAACTGTGTGAAGCTTAGGTGAAGAATCAAACTCTGTAAAACTGAGGGCGCTTTGAATCAATGCAGAGGGAGTTTGCTCTGCCGGTTCTGGTACTTTAGTTGAACCGGAGGTCAAAGCGTCTGTTTCCTATTTGTACTGTTAGTTCGGTTTCTTGGATGAAGTACAAATATAATCTGTTGTTACTGGGCTTCCAACTGTCATTCTGTGACTCTTTTGCAACTGTCATGCATAATGAACAACCATAATCCTCAATAAATCTTCAATCTAACTTAAATCCTGTCCTCTATGTAAACTTCTTTTTGTCAGTAGTCAAAAAAGAGTCTAGATCTAAAATACAAAAGTAAGAGATAGGAAATGGGGCGTCATTTTATGTTATGAGTTAAAGGGTGACTGCCAAAATTGCCTTGGAAGCCACGAAAAAGAACAAACGCACTTGCTCTTTACAGGTAGGCGGGAATAGACCATCATCGAATTTTTGCAATTGATAAATGAACAAATCAATTACAAACCACTAACAGTACGAAGAGAAACAAGGATCTTTATCTACTTGCAGCGTCACAATTAAATGTTGTCCATAAGAAAAAAGCCAACGTCCGTTAGCAAGAAAAGCTGCCCTGTAAAATGAGGCATTCTTTATACTTGAGGTGAACCACTCCGATATCTCCACAAGTGACGCCCCTACTAAGAGTAAAAGTATATTACTAACAAAAATATCAGTTTAAGTACAACAGTTCTTAACAAGTACAACACCAATCTAGCCTTAATTAGGCCTTGGGGAAGACACGGTCTGGTGACAACAGACTACATTGAAACCTGTATATGAAAATAACATGTAAACAATGTAGCGCTTACTGCCATAGACGAGAGAAGTGACTCGTAATAAGGTCAAAGCAATCCATAATATTGGGTTTTCTTACAAAGGTATTGTCGTCTTCCTATTTATATTACTTTTATGAAATACGACTGACATTGTTGCAGTTGGTACCGTAAATAAGCTGTCATGACTGTCATAATATAACAAATTTTTGGACAAGAATAGAGATCAGTCCTTCAAGTGTTTGCACGTGATCTAGTACCAACATCATGCGAGTATCAGTAGTTCCGCAAAAGCTAGATATACGTTAACTTCCAGAATTTTCGGAAGCCTTTGTCTTTAGGCTAGCTGCTATGGTATATTGGATAAAACGGCGGTCTTGCAAGCCATAGGTTCCGAGTTCGAGTCCGAGTCACCACAAAGCAAAATGCCATTGGTGAGAGAAGGTAACGGGAGCACACTCTTGAGATCACTTCCTTGTAAATTCCTCGGCCCTGGCATGGGAATCAGCTACGCTTGGAATAGAGTGTGCTGCAAAAACTACCTCTGACAGCAAATAGAAAACCGTTCAAAAATTTTACCATCCGTATATTGTGGTGTCCAAAAGTTTTGGGGATATACATGAGTCCCTTACCTTATTAATAGAATAGAAGTAATCATGGTATCTGAAACTTTTAGGGATATATACAAATCTTTTGCTTTCCAATAAAGTAGAAGTCATTATGAGACACTGAAAGCACGACCAATGTGGTTGACCAAATATGATGTCATAATTTCTTCACTTCAAAGAATCAATGTGATCTTTCACTCCCAATGTCATCTACAGATAAATCGTAGTTGCTGTCTACTAGACCTTACCTTCTTGGAAAGAATCCTATTTTTGAAAAGCTACAACGAGTGTCATTTTTAAAGCATTTTCAAGCTCGCTTTTAGAAATTGGTGATGGTCTCAACTTGTAGACTAAACTTAAGCTCCATGGTGAATGAAAAAGATAACAGGGCTTGAAATTTCTCTTGTTGCATGTCATACCACATCAGCTGCATATTTTGATTTTCATTTTCGTATTCAAGCGACAGAGTTAAGATCTTCCAAAAGTACATCATGATTTTCTTTCTTCACAGACATATCTTTGTTTTTGTTTGGGTTTGGCCTAATACTTTGTCAATAAACTCGCCAGCGTCGACATATGCTTTGGGACTACCCTCTACTATTTGCTTGATTTTTAACCATGGTCAATCAAACTGCGTAACAACAAACAATTTACCAGGAATCACCGGTATCACACGTCCTCTCTCCGGTTTATAGTTAAAACTAGCAATAGTACTAGCTACGTGTCCCACTAATGGTCCCAAAGCGGCATTAACCAATGCTTTACTTCTTATTTTGATATTTGCATAACCCATACACCGCAGATTATTGTAAAGTTCAAACAATCATTGCTTCTTCCATAGTGTTTTTGCATTAATAGGGAAGTTAAGTTTGCATAGTTAGTTAATTGCCCAATGCAGATTATCACCGACCAAGATTTATTTGCCGCGATTTGCCTACAAGGCACAACATTGCATTGATACCCTTCTATCCAATCAATGTTGTTTGCCAAAAATTGATCAATATAAATCCTTCTGCTCAAAATGGCGTTTGTTTTGAAGACGTGTAAGGTGTTTATCTTTATTCGTACATATATATTTTAATCTTTGGTTGATCACGTGAAAGGTGTGGAAGAAAAATCTAATGTTCGAACCCCATTGGATGCAGCAGCAACAACAATGCGGACGCACGGGACTAAACGATCTCACTACGTGGGGCAATACGAAAGATCTCTACGGCGTGTGGCAATTACTGCATGTACACGGTAACAACAAAGCTGGAAAGAGACAAGCATTGTTGTGCAACACGGTATCTCAAAAACCACTCAAATGAGTTGCAGTGAGTACTCTGTCTTAATGAAGCACTTTGTGTGTGATTTCAAAAAGCAGGAAGTAGAAGTAATCATATATTATCTGCACTAAAGGTGTGGGAAAGGAGCAGGTAGTGTCTTTTGCCCGACGATCTTATATCAAAAGCCAGTGAAGTCACCGAAGCACTTCGTTTGAAAGGAGTGCTGTTCACTCTATTGCACCTTGCTGAGAATGGTGTACATCTGCCTTAGAACAGAGATTGGAAACGCAATCTACCGTCCAAAGTGGAAAGAGGCGATAAGAAAATGTGCCCTCGCAACGATAGAACTGCCCAGCTGACAGTAGCCCCTTTTTTCCTCAAAGACACAAACTTTAAACTCTAGCGACACATGAGAACTTTGTGGAACTGGCAAGATATTCCACACGAACTCAGTTAAAATTGTGATCAAGTTCGATTGTCTTGTGTGAGTTCACATGGGAACAGTCTTCAACCAAAAAGGGCAATGTACCAATGTACCAATTGCAAAGGGAAGAAAAACAAATTACCGGTACATTAACGTTAAGGAAAATGTCTCCGTTTGCAACTCGCATATAAAAGGAACACGCAAAACTGGAGTAATGAACATGTTACTAAATACCTTGAGAATACTGTGTTTCCGTATGCCAATACAGCTCGTAAGCAACATCAAAAGAATCTTATTTTGGCTTTTCGAAAAGGTACCAGAGGCAATTAAAACCAATCAACCATTTTTGTTTCTGTGCCTGTAAATTTTACAAATGAATTTTAGCCATTAGACTTAACAATTAATAGTTTCTCATAGTTGTTCCTTAATGGCAACTTCCAGAATTGATAGGGATCACACGTAATACAAGAACTGGACAAGGAATCAACGTCAACTCAATCCAAATTAATCTACTGCTCAAATTAATGCATGTGCAACTATCTTAAAAACAAAGACCCAGCCAAACGAAAAGGATTCTACATGGCTAAGACAACTAATGAAGAGAAAATGGAGTTAGAACAATGTGGTCAAATTCTGAACTTGCTTTTTGCAACTTGCTTAGCTAATTGGGGAAGATAATCTAAATAGAGTTAATGTGATAATTTATTTCCACCATTTCCAATCTTTTAAATTTGGGAAGCTTTTATGGCTAAAAGAAATATTTGTTGTCCAAACTTATCCGAAAAGTGTTTTATCATTGATATTACCAAGAAAGGCAGCTTAAGCAATGCCAAAGCTATCAGACGATCAGCATTATCAGCAACTCAACAATAGTCTTGCTAAAAGTCAACCTAAGCCGTTTGAAGCTACAAGGCAAGAACATTATAGTTAAGGATTAGTCAGGCTTCAGATGGGGATCATGTACGTTTAACTTAGGAATTTTCATCAGAATACTGCCTGACGTATATTATAACTTGATTACTACAATGAAGAACCTCTACGGTAAAGCTACCAACGCAGTCTACCTCAAAACGAACTGGCTCAGCAGATTCTGCTAGAGCATCTTTAAAATGGTCATGCAGCCTACGACCACGGCAAAAGATATTACCCTGAAGTAGGGTCTTGTCTGGGTTCCTCCCTTCAAAGTCATAGTTTCCGGGAATAATGTTTGTCCTCTGCCACGTGTGCAGCAATTGTCTTTTCCTTCTTGTTCTTAACAGCATTCTCTGTCTGCCTACTTTCTGTTAAATCATTTCACTGCTTGTATGGCGCAGATATTCAGGGTTGTTGGCTGGACTATCCCGCCAGTGTAATGTTAAAAACACATCTATTTTGCAGTCTCTGAATTATCGTGCCAAATCCTACATGCGAACTAAGGAAGAGTAGATATCGTATAAAGCAAACAGTACGCTTGTGTCACTCACTCTCTTGTCTTTTTGTCATTCCTTCTAATACAGCTTTTGCCTTTCCTTCTCCTCATACTGTGTCCACGACTGTTTCTGGTTCGTGTCCAGGCATCTTCCTTACTCCATTTTGCACATGAACATTCGTTTTCTTCTGTACCGACGATATTCCCAGTATCCTCTTTTACATTCTCATTTTGAGCGCATTCAGCGTCTGTGCATGTTTTTTTCCTTATTGAGCAGCTTCCACATGCAAATAGTAGAGCTGCACAGATTACATCTTTCATTTATTCTAATTTATTCGTTTGAATATTTTTTTTTGTCCAGGATCTCTTCTTGTCCAGCCACTGTGCTCTTTGCTCTTCTAATTCATATTTTAGCATCTCTGTCTCATTTTCCCATAATTTGTGATTAAGGATCCAAGATAAGTAAATCTATTGATCTGTTCGATCTCTTCTCTTGCACTTCCACCTTCACCTAAACATCCGATCCTTCTCTTCCCACCATCATCTCCTTGCTTTTCGTATTACCTATTTCTATTCCAAGTCTGCTGAATGTTTCTTGTTTTGTTGTTGTCGTTCATTCTGGTTATCATCCTTGGATTCATCCATAAAGACAATTATCATGAATATGTGAAATTTCTAGCAATTAGATATCAAGTTACAGTGATGGATCTAGGGGACAACTGGGAACAGTTACCCCTTCGCCGAGTTGAAACAGGTCTGGCATCTAGTTTTAGAAATTTTGCGCCCCTTTAATTAGAGACCTGCAGTCATGCACAGACTATATTATCATCACTTTAACATAACTTTTTAACGTCTTTTGAAATTCTTCCTAGAGGTGAATAAAGGACCTTCTGCCGGTAATTAGGGTCGGAAATGATTGTATACAGCTTACCCTCGTTACCAAATGTTTTCAGCTGCTCCTTCCACTTCCCAGATTTGCTCTGGAACGGCCCCTGTCAGGATAGCTGTCTGATAGCTTTAGGTTTTGCTCGTTCCATGTTGAATGTTTGGACAATTGTCTTGTCCTTCTTACTGTTTCTTATCCCTGAATATCATTTTTCCTAATTGTCTCTCTTTTCTTCCTGTCCATTTTTTATTGGTCTTTCCAGAATTACCTTGCATGATTTGTTCTGCCTCAGTATGTGTAAAGAAGTTATTTGTTGCCCGTACTGCAAGATCCATTCCATGTTCTAGAAGTATGGCTCGAAGTAGTATATCTGGCTGGGAAAACGGAATGGTTCTGGAGTCCTAGCTTCAGGGCAACGTTTCCAGATTAAACCTTTTAAGGCCGTCTTGCCCATCCTCATAAGGTAATGCTGGCTTGTAATACGTTAGTCACCTTTATTGTGGCATTAATTTATGATGAATCCATCATTATCTTCTGTTTGACTAATTGTGAGCGTTGATAATTTACGTTTATTTCGCAAAGTGAATTGCATATTTACTCGGTATTTGACTGCTAATTCGAAGTCAAAGAACACTGTAGTATTTTATCTCGTTTTGTATCTTATCAAATGCTTGGGCCTTCATTATCTCCACTTCGTCCCAAGCAGAATATCGGACAACCTTCGATCGAAAACCCTTTCGAAAACCCTTTCGAAAGACTTGTTTCTCTGAATTATTTCAATTCGCGTACAGTAAACTGATATTGGTCAAGAGCCACACAATCGGGCGGCCAGGGGTCATGCCTCCATTTTTCCATTAAGCATGACTTTTCAAAAAACATTTTCTATGGTTTGCCGTAACTGACACTCAATAACTTTAAAGCAATTGATGCCATGGTCACAGCCATGCATATAACCATGAAGGTGGTCTTATTAAAAATAAGATTGTTGAATAAGCAGATATCATGTCATAAAGCAGCAAAGACGTCTACCCTTACAATTACATGAGTTTATAAAAGAAAAAACCTTACCTGATCATGTGGCATTAGGAGGAGAGTGCAAACCATCAATTTACTAAAATACATCATCAGCTTAAGTGCCCGTTCATTATATATGCGAACTTTGAAAGCTTGTCAAAACCTATTGCTAAATGGTCTAACAGCTCCACATCCTCTAGCATGCACCAAATTCAACATCATGAACCATGAGGGTACTGTTTTTACATTGTTTCTGTAGACAATTTTATGACTGAAGCACTCACTATTTTTTGCGGAGCCAATGCGCTCTTCACATTTTTAGATTCTTATTTGAAAACAAAGTGGAATGGAAAATGTACTTTTAAATCCAAAAGCCTGCTACACTGACAGAAGAAGACAAAAGATAGAATAGATAATAGTTTTTTTCATAAGCAACACATTGTCACTTATGCAATAATCCTCTTGGCTCTGACACATAAGAGGTATATATCGGGTAGCTGCTCATAATCACTGTAATTCAAGGTACAGAATTATAATCCCAAGACTTCTGTGATTTCTCGGAACCTACGTGGGTATGATTCACATCTCATAATGAAAGCTTACTAGCCACATCATGGTCCTAACTCTTCTATTGCAAACAAATGTCAAAAATACATTTGCTTCGAAATCAGTCACTTCCGTTTCTTTAGACTCAATATATGCACGCGTTACTTGATTCCATCGCTAGAACTCTCTCCGTTGATCAGCACACTCATACATTGAAATGGATTGACCAGACCAAATGCAACCTTCTACTTCGCAAAGGTGTCTACGCTTACAAGTACATGACAAAATCGAGCTGTTTTGAGGAATGCCAACCTCCACCCAAATCAGGCTTCTACAGCATACGTAATGATACTGATATCACAGAAGAAGATTATGAGCACACCAAATACGTTTGGACTACGTTTGATCTTAAAATCATGGACGAATATCATGACCTCTACGTAAGAACAGATGTTCTTATTCTAGCAGATCCGTCTGAGAATTTTCGCTCTACTTGTCTTTGTCATTATCATTTGGATGCGGCTTACAGTTTTACACGTCCTGATTTAGCTTCGCAAGCAGCCCTTTTAAATACGGATATTGACCTAGATTTGTTTGCGGATCCAGATATTTACCTCTTCATTGAGAGTGGTATCCGTGGTGGTGTGTCAATGATAGCTCATAGTTATGCTCAGGTAAATAATCCTTACCTTAAGGACCACAACCCAAATTTACCCAACAGTTATTTGATTTACCTAGATGCAAATAATTTACATGGGTGGGCAATGTCCCAGCCTTTGGCAACACGTGGATTAACTTGGTTGAGCGAGGAGGAAGAAAATGAGTTTAAAATCGACAATATCAATTAAGTCCGAAGATGAGGATTTATTCTTCAGGTTGACTAGGAATACCCAGAGCATCTTCATGATGACCATTCTGACTATCAATTAGCTCCAGAGCCTTCACTGATAAATAATGGTCTTCTATCAAAGTATTAACAAAAGCTTAAGAGTAATCTCTGCTTGAATTATTTACAAATACTACTAGAAAATACTAGAAAATTCAGAATGTGCCAAAATGTGTAAGGACGAGAATTTTCAGATAATTGGCACAGCTAGATCGTCCTTTCATCTAAGTTTATTGGAGTCTCTATAGGCAAAAAGAGAATTTCTTTACTTGGACTCTTAACTAATAACCAATAATGCTTTGTTCTTTCATTAACTCTTTGTTTGTGTCCTTTCTTATTTATGATTGGCTAGTTTCGATACATGTTTCGTATAAAAACGTTGCCATAGAAACTGTTATGTATGTTTTAGCACAATGTGGCAAATTTTCAAGGCGATTTTCAACTTTTGTACCACGAAACCTTATTCAAATATTTGCTTTCACGACACAGGAGAACTCAGAGTCAGAAGAACGCGACTTTTTGAAACGAACAGAAAGAAAACTCATTTTTTTGACAAGCAAGCTTGTTTTTCTACTAAGGGTAAAAGGTGTGATGTGCCAAGCAGATGTTACTTGAAAGTTAATTCAGAAACGCTTAATGACAAAAGGTCATGAATATGTGCAAAGGGTTGGAGACCAATGCACTCCTGAACGTAAAGTATGGTAATTATTGTAGTAGAAAAGAAGCAAACACATAAGCATTTCTTCTTTTAATTGCTATTTGGATACATTACATTAACTTGAAA